>CM045769.1:41342620-41389846 GCA_025200525.1 Camellia lanceoleosa
CTCATCTCTCCAAATTCATATCTACGTCACCGTATTCTTATAATTTAAACTTCAAGCTTAAAGTGCCTTAAATTTTTCAAGACATGTGAATTGGGAATAACCTAAACAAACACAATAATTTAACTTAATACTATAATAAATGTCTATCATAAACTAAAAACCCTGAAAAACAAGTGATAAATTTATCCTAGCTTCAAATTCAGAACTAAAATGGGTTTTATTAGCTGACCTCGATCTAGTAGTAATCCCTAAAGCCCCAACAGTGTCATCATCATCGTCAGTCTCATTAGAATCCAAATTCGAATCAGGCCGCACTGCAACAGCCACCGCCGCCTCCTCATCCCGGCGGAACCTCCTCCAGTTCCTCCTGCTATACTCCAACCACACAAGAACCACATGCACCGAACACTGCAAAGCATAGCCACAGATCCAAATCCTAATCGGCACATTAGTCTTCTCACTCATTGAGCAAAACATCACCACCACCGACACCACCACGAACGCCATGTTCCACATCATGTCCAGCGCCACCACCGGCCGAGAATAACCCCAGTCGGCCCGCCGCTCCTCCAGCTGCTGCGCCGCCGTCTCCCTCACCAGCATCGACGCCCCCCTCCGGCCCGTCGCCCGGCCAAGAAGCAGCGCCAGAGTGGTCGGCCTCCCCGCCTCCTGCCGCGGCCGAAGCAGCGGAGCCACCGTGTCAGTCTCCGTCGCCGCCGCAGAGGTCTCCGCCATTGGAAATTGAATTCTAGAGAGAGAAACTCGGAGGAGGTTGAGGTCTAGAGCGAAAACAGGTGTCTACTACCAGTACCATATTTGCACCGAATATCTGTTTCCTGGGTTGAAAGGTAGATGGGAGTGTGGGACGACGTTTCAGATAGAGAATTTAAAGATTTTAAAATTTAGAATGGTTAAATTACACTTTTGTCCCATTTGATTTTTAAAATTTATTTTTTTATGTTTAATTTTTTTAAATTAATTTTTATTTAAAATTAGATTAAAAAAAATATATCACATTAACTGTCATACACTAACATAAAAATATATAGCGCAAATGTTTGGAAACTTGGGTTGAGAAGATTTTTTTGATTAAAATAGTCAATATAAATAGAATAAATTAAAATAGTTAATAAGATAAAATATCACATTTAAATCATAATTATTTCAATTTTTCTTCTATAACTATCAAATCAATTAAAAAAATTAATTATCATTCTAAATATAACTTTTTTAGCTAAATTAAAAAGTTAAAAAATTAAAAAGTTATTGATATTTGAATTTATATAAGATACATTAATTATATATAATATTAAATATTTTTATATCACGAAATTATCAATGTGTCATTAACTTTTGAAGTAAAATGAAAAAAAAAAAAAACATAAAGATTAATGTGAAAAAAAATGAACTTTTAGAGTCATACTTAAGCCTAGTTTGGGAAGACTAAATAAGTGTACTTTTTGACTTTTTATGAAATATGGGTTGGGTTTGGGTTGGGTTTGAAGTGATGTGTTAGAGAAGTGATGTGACTTAAATAAGATGATGTGAATTAAATGGGATAGTGACTTTTTGACTTTTTGTCTTTTTTCAATCTTCCCAAACTAGGCCTTAGGCCTCGTTTGGGAACAGGTTAATTTAGTAATTTTTTGACTATTTAGTTAAAATATGAGCTAAAAAAAATTAATATGTTTAGGATGATTTTTTGACTTTTTACAAAAAGTTATACAAAAAGTAGAGAGAAAAGAGAATTTTTGACTTTTTTATATGAATTGGTGATTTTTTGATTTTTTTAATAACGTTTTGACTTTTTAATTAAACAAGTTACTTCCCAAACAAGCCTAAGGAATAACTAAATATATAATGGGTAAAGTGTAATTCACCGTTTTTAATTTATCGGATTTTCTTTCTCGGATAAAACTACAGTTTCTAGAAAAGAGTAAATTATAGGACGTGACAGTGGGTGTGATGGTTTAGTACATTTTAGGGAGTGGAGGATTGTTGGCCGTTGAATTGTAGGAGTTGTAAGATTAGCGATGATGTGGCATTTAGATGATGTGTAGGAAAAATTATTCATTGTCTCCGGATAAATGCAAGTGTGTCTCAATCTAAACATTATTGGTTAAATAATAATTTTCACCATTTGTTTGTCTTTTTTTAGAGAGATAATTAGGTACTTGTCTAAATATCAACAGTGTGAAATAATGTCTGTGGGACAGTGAATAATTTCTCAAATGTTGAGAAGGTTTGATAGGATGGGAATGTGATGCATGGAATAATTTTGATAACTACAAGTCAATGGGTGAATGTGTCGAGGAACATGGGGTTGGTAAAAGAATGAAGGGGGGCCGGATGATAAATTGGACTTCACCTCGTACGGACTTATTGTCATTTGGGTGAATTACGCTAATAGTACTTATAGTTATAGTTTGGGATTTGTATCATTTTGGTCTTTAATTTTTTAATTGTGATACATTTGGTTCTAAATTTTGAATCTTGTTTCAAATAAGAACAATTGAAAATATCATTAGATTTTTTAAGGATCAAATCGTCAATTTGATAAAATATAACTACTTTGACAAAAATAAATATTAAACAAATATTTTTAAAATTTTAAAAATTATTTCTACCTATTAAAAATAAAATTATGTAAAATTGATAAATCTTTTAGACATTTATTTATATTTTTTACCAAATTAATTTTTATTATGTGTTTAGATGATGATCATGTAAAATTAATTTTTTAAAATTGATCATGTAATTTTTATTAATTTTTATCAATTTTACATAATTTTATCATTGGTGGATAAAAATAATTTTTAAAAAATTAAAAATATTTTTTTGACATTTATTTTTGTCAAATTAGTTCATATTTTATTAAATTGACAATTTTGCCCTTAAAATTAAACAATGGTATTTTCAATTGTTCTTATTTGGAACAAAATTTAAAATTTAGAATCAAATGTGTCACAATTAAAAAGTTAAGAACCAAAGTGACACGAGTTCCAAACGATAGGGACTCTTAGTGTAATTTGTCCTTCTCATTTTGATTGTTATTGATAAGATTATGCAACATGCTGTCTAATTTATTGAAATTATATCAATTCTTATTATTTTATGCTATCTTATTTATTAATTATAGATTAAATTTTAAAATTTATAATCCTTATTTAAAATCGCTCTGCTCTATTATAATTAATACATATATATTTTTTATTTTCTAATAAAATATCAAAATAAAAATGAATATGAAAGAGATTTAAGATGTGAAATTTGTTACAAATTAGAAGTTATATATATGAAACATATTATATAAAATTAGTTTGTATTATATATATGAAAAGTATTATGTAAATTAGTATTATATATTATGTAAATACTTGATAATTAGTTAGAATATTCTTCAATCCGCCAATCTACTCAAAATCGCTCAAATCGCGATTTATCAACCGCCAAACCGCCATTCGGTTTATAATTTTACTTTCAAACCGCCCGAATCGTACCGCGCACACGCCTAATTATTGGGTTGATTAATCGGGATAAGCTCCTTTTTATAACTCATTTTTTCATTTTTTTTTTATAAGTTTCAATTTGTATTCGTATCAATCATTTAAATCATTCATCTTGTAGGTCCTACAATAAAGGTCATTCATGCCAAAAAATAATTTCATCAGAAAATTATAAATATAAAAATAAATCACATTTTATTTTATAAAATGAATGGTAAATATAATTAAATTTAAACAATTGATTTTATAAAACAAAATGTGATTTGTTCTAATGTTTATAGTTGTCCGATGAAGTTGAGTTTTTGCGTGGATGACCTTTATTATGGAATTTACGAGATAGACAGTTCGGATGATCAATGTGAGTCCAAATTAAAAATCATTAAAAAAAATTTAAAAAAATTTTAAAAAAAAGTATGGAGAGGTATGGAGAGATGGTATAGAAGGGAGCTTAACCCTAATTACTCACAAGTGTTGCTGTTATGAAGACATGTGGATCATTAAATCCCATAAATGTTTATATTAACTAAAAAGTCATTATGCATATTAAAACACTCCTTCTTTTCTCTCTCTTTTTTTTTTTTTTTTTTTTTTTTTAATCCCGCTAGAGAACTCGAATTCTTCAAGGCTCGAATTTTGGCATCTTTTTTTTTTTTTGTCTTTTCTTTTCATCTTCCTCTGCCTTTATGTATCTGTTCTTCATCTATTTTTTTTCTTTTCTTCTTCTATAACTCAGAATCAGAAAAATAGACAGAGGAGAGAAAAAATCAAAAAAAAAATAAAACAAGATCTGTGTATACACCACCCCTCTGTTTCTTCTCTTCTTCTTCTTCTCATTCTTTTGTATTGTCTGCTCTACCACCACAACACCCAAAATCAAAATCCACAGATTGGAGAACATAGAGAGAGAGATACACAAAACAAAGAGAGATATACACAAAACACGGAGAGAGAGAGATACACAGATCTATATACACAGATACACACAAAAAGAGAGAGAGAGATACACAAAACACAGAGAGAGAGAGAGAGATACACAAATCTGTACAGATCTATGTATACACACAGATACACACATAGAGAGAAAAAGATAGACACACACACACAGAAAGAGAGAGAAAGAGATACACGGAAACAGATCTATACAGATCTGTGTATACACACAAATGATGGTGGCGCCGATGATAGCAGCGCCGGTGATGGGTGGAGCTCTCTCTCTCTTTCTCTGTGTTCCCCCTCACTCTTCTCTCTTCTTTCTCTCTTCATCTCTCTTCTCTCTCTTTCTCTCTCTCTTCCTCCCTCCCTCTATTTCAGAGATAAAACAAAAAAATAAATAAATAAATAAATCCAAAACAACGTCGTTTTCTAATTCGGACCACTCGAGCCTCAGAAATTTCGAGCTCTAAAGCATGTTTCTTTTCGTTTTTGATAGGAAAACGACCGGTAACCATTGATTGGGGTTCAACAACCACCGATAGTTTGTTGCGACCACTCCTTCGCCTCACCTCTTTCGCCTTCAGTAAACCCCTCCCTATGTCCTCTTACACTTCCTTCTTTGTTTCCATTGCTGACTAGAGCTCCATCATCATCATTCTCTGTTAGATTTAGGCTAGATCTACATCATATTCGGCCAGATCTAAATAAAAAATGATCATCGGAGTATAATCCTCTCTATCTATGTCTATCTTCATCATTTGATCTATCATTTTTTCTTTTTTTTCTCTACTACACACTTCTTTTTCCCATTTTAATAAAGAAAATTTTCAAGTTTTGAACAAATATTTTTTTAGTTTTAGTTACAGATCATGAAAACTGGAAAATTTTATGGTTTTTTTTATGTTTCAATTGTGTTTTGATAAATTACAAACAAGCAAACTGATAATTTGTACATTTTTGAAATTGCAAATTTATATAGTTCGATGAACAATAAATTCAAATTCTAATTTTTACAATTTTGTGAACTAAAAATTATGTTCTCTGTATGATAAATTGTTCTTTTTTCGTATTTTGTGGTGTTGGAGAGGATGTGATTAAATTTTTCTATATTTTCACTTTAATTTTTTTTGCTTTCTTCTTCTTTTTTTTTCGGCAATATTCTGGACATTCTAGTGAGCTTCTAACGATGTTCTCAATGTCCGGTGACTTCTGGTGACGTTCAGAACATTTCGGTGATTCTTTAGCAACTTTCCAGCAATGTTTCGCAATATTTCGAGGCTCCAGTGATTGTTTGACAAGAGTTCAACGATGGTCCGACGGTGATAGATGTGGCAGCGATAGTGACAATGGAACATAAGGACTTGTTGGTAACATTTAAAAATGAACATAACTTTTGGTGCACCAAAAAATCATGAGGACTTTTTGGTACACACGTCTCCCTAACAAGACTTTTTCTTCTAATTTAATAGGACTTTTCAGCCAATGCCCCATTATTATTTCGTTTTTTTCTAGTTTAGTCTTTCAATTATTATTATTTTTTATTTCAATTTTACTATGTTTGATTTTGAATTTTTTAATGGGATTCTTTTATTCAACTCTTTATAAAAGATTTTGTATTAGTTTAAGGACAATTAAAATATATTTGTTAGTTTAAGGATATTAAATTTTTTTAGGACAAAACTATCCTTAGTGTACTTTCATTAGCCCACCAACTTTTGAACATCTCTTCCACTGTCGATGACTACCTTCGATCGGGAGAAGAAGAAGAAGAAGAGAAGAGAATAGGAAAAAGAGAGAAAAGGCAAGAGAATTCAAAAAGCTAAGGATTCAAGCTTAGAAATTCCAAGAAAATCACTACGAGGTAAGAAACTCAACCCTCTTTCATATTCTCATATCAAAACATCGCCAAAAATTTATTAGGAATAAGTGTTGGAAGATTGAAATAAGAAGGAAGTAGGAAAGTTTGGAAGTTAGGAAAGAATTTGAGGAAATGATAGAAGAACTATGTTTTGAACTAATTTAATGTAAGATTTAAGCAAGACAATCATTATGCTATGAACCTACACCTTTTATTTGTGATTAAGAAGTTTTAGATCTTGATTTTGAAGGATTGAAATCATTGAATGAAAATATAGGATTTAAAAGGTTAAGAAACTTGAAATAAATTATCTATTGCTTGTTAAATCCTTAAATTCATGCATAATACTAAGTTTTTATTACTCCTTCATTATATATATGATTATTAGGATGTTATAGATCAAGATTTGGGATTTGAAAGCTTGAAAATTGGGTTTGGAAGTCATAGAACAACTTGGAACAGAGTAAACCACGAACTACAGAAATGGTTCGAGATCACCGCTTGAAAGCGATGAAAAGGCTGCCGAGCGATCGCTGAAACTGGCTGAAGTCGGTTAACCGCCGGCAGTTGAAGGTGGCTCGGCGCACTTTTGCAACTCTCAGAATCTAGTCTTGTAGACCTGAACTTCTAGAAAGATTCATTCACCGTTCGAGCGGTAAAGAGACCACCTGAGCGGACTGGTCATTTTTAGCATAGTTTTACATCTTGTTTCACTTGATTTCCTCCCTTTCTTTGGACACTTTTAGGTGTGTTTTGAAATCTAGACATAAAGGTAACATAATTGGAAACTCACTTAGGGCATATTTAAAAAGAAAAGAAAATTAAAGTTTAATAGCGTAACCAACTGATATAGGAAGATAAGGATTATTCAAATATTTCAACGTTTTGTTCTTGTTATGTATATGTCAAGCTTGAGGAGGTTCAAATCCTTATTCATGGAGCTCATAGTGAGTAATAATTTAGTAATGCTATGTTGACAAATTATGTTTTCAATACCAAACTTGATTTTATTTACAAGCTTATTATGTTTTACTATAAATGAACATTCTATACTTTTATATCATGTATTTAGATGGCATTCTTGGACCTTGTCCCATGATTAGGGGAATATCCAATCACCTTGTTATGGCCAAGCTCATCTTGTTATGTTTAGCCGATACTCAGGCCGGTTAAACACCTTGTTTTCCTTAAATGCTCATCACTATGCACTTTGTATGCAAATCAAGTTATGCTTTGTCTTGTACAAGAAATTATGTTGTTTTGAAAGAATGTTTAAAACTCTCAATGTTCATTCATTTACCACCTTACTTTATTACTATTCACTGACAATAGCTCACCCCTCTCCCTTATATATATGTAGGTGAAGACGTGGACCAAAGACCTGAAGAGGAGTTGCACTAGAACCTTTTGTCTTTTTGTCTTTGGAAGAAATTGTAACTTTGGAACTAGAGTGTTGTCTTTTTGGTTTGGTCTTTGTAAGAGTGACTTTTGTGCTTGTATCTTTCCTTTCATTGTGTAAATATGTGAATAACAAAGTAAATAAATAGAATGTATGCTTGTGTTGTTCTTATCTTACTTATACAACAAGAATA
Source organism: Camellia lanceoleosa (assembly GCA_025200525.1). Taxonomy (NCBI): domain Eukaryota; kingdom Viridiplantae; phylum Streptophyta; class Magnoliopsida; order Ericales; family Theaceae; genus Camellia; species Camellia lanceoleosa. The sequence continues at coordinate 41,350,510 of CM045769.1, forward strand.
CAAGTATTGATAAAACGAAAGCAAAACAATTGAACCATCTTAACTCAATTTTTTCTTCTCTAACTAAACATGATTTAAGTCGGCTTCTAGCTATGTTTAATTTTTGTTTAGGTTCAAAACATGCATAAGCATGTCTGGTGGGTCAAAAGAAGCGAAAAGAACTCAAAACGAACAAATGCCCTGTCTGGCCACTCATGCGTTGGAATTGGGCCGCACGAGCAGAGGGTCATGCAGAAAGTACACAAGATTGGCCTCACGTGCACCGGCCTCGGCCGCACATGCAGTGGCAAGGCTGCTTGAGCAGTGGCTTAGGCTGCTCAAGCAATGGGTCAAGTTGGGACAAGTTGTGTTCTATGCTAATGCGCCCAATGGTGGTCGCTCAAGCACCCAGCAAGCAGAAGTCGGGGCTGAAGCTATTCTTCGAGTTCTTGGACTTCCTAACTTGATTTTCTTCATTCCCAACCTCTAAACATAATTTCTAAGGTACAAAAACATATACATATATATATGATGCACAATCCATGGGAAAATATGTTTATGCATTGAATTCAAAGTTTCAATGATCAAACCAGGATTTTTCTTCAAAAATTCTTCAAGATTCATTCTTTTTCAAACTCTTTCTCATTCCTTCATTTTCAATCTCTAAAACAAGATTTCAAGGCTTCAAAACATGAAGTAATGATGCAAAACCAACAAAAGCTCATTTGTATGCAAAAATTTCAAAGCTTAGAGAACTAAAAACAAATTTCAATCCATGAATTCATCTAATCTAGTTTCCTTTTCATATTTTCTTCATTTTCTTCATTTAAATCCTTCCAAATCTTAGCCTAAATGAATTTCTAGCTAAAGCAACAATACTAGGCAGAAGGTTGAGTTTCTTACCTATTGATGATTTTTCTTGAATTTCTAGGCTTGAATTCAATCTCCTTTTGATTTTCTTCTTCTTTCTCCTTCTTTTTCCTTTCCTTTTCTTCTCTTTTTGCTCTCAAGAACCCAATTTCTCCCAACTTCTCCATCTTTCTCCAACTTTCTCTCTTTTATAGGACTTAATTAGCTTAAGTTACTAACCACTCCATTAGCTTAATTAACCAAGCTTAACTCTAATTAATCATACTTAATCTCTAATTCTCATTAGCCTAATTAAACCTACATAGTCCCTAACTAATTCTACTTAACTTTCGTTAATCCTGCTTAATTTTTAATTAAGTGCTCATTAAACTCTGCTTGTTAGACTAAGATCATTAAAGCACTATTTGGTAGGGCTTATTTTCAGCTTATTTAAGCTTTTAACTTAATTTAAGCTATTTTGGTGTGTTTAGTTCAGCTTAATAATACAAATTATAAGCTTTTATAAGTCAAAAATCAGTTTTTTCTTTGAGTGGGAGAGGAGAAGCTTTTTCGAAACAGCTTAAGCACGCAGCTGCCATTTGAGGGTCAAAATGACTTAAATGCCCCTCACAATTTCAAGTTATTACAAGTGTGCCATGTATATAAACCAAAACTCACTCATTTATGTCTCTCGCATGAACCAGAGAAGCGATTTTCGGCGAATGGAGGTAATTTCTACCGAAGGGAGGTGATTTCTAGTTCTGTCTCTCTCTTTGCGATCTCTTTCTCTCTCTCTCTCTCTCTCTCTCTCTCTCTCTCTCTCTCTGTCACCACCGCCATCGTGATTTGAAACCCTAACAAGAAGGGCAAAACCGTTTCATCTCCATTACAACTTGTAAAATAGCTTTTTGAGTTGTTCTCTCTCTATCTCTCTCTCTCTCTTTCTCTCACGAACCAGAGGGGCAAAGCCCTAGCTCACTATCGCATCTACGTAATAATCGAACGATGACAAACCAGAGCTCACCATCAACGGCGTGGTCACCATCAACGGCGTGGCGATCGAACGGTGACAAATCAGAGCTCACCACCGCCATTGCACTGCAATCTCCAAGCTAACATCACGATCAACGGTGTTCTCTCCAGCGTCACGATCACGATGATGATCAAACCTAGCTCACGATCGACAACCCTAACCATACTCATCCTGATCAATCGCAATCTGAATCAAAGCAAAACCTTAGAGCTGCCAGCGATGGCTAGGGTTTGGTATTATTGTAAAATGAAGAAAAATAAAAAAGAATGAAGAGAAAAAGAAAATAAAATAAAATTGTTTAATGAAAAAAAAATTGTGATTTTTATATTAATAAAAAATATGAAATAATAATAAGCCATCAATGAAATAAATTTTATATTAATTGATACTAATTAATAATTTTAGTATTAATTGATACTAATTAAGCCATTAATTGATAATAAATTAAATTTAAAAAATACTAATAAATATTCATGTATTTATAAACTAAAATGAATATTAAAAAAAAATATGTAATGAAATCACAACATTAATATAAATACATGAAAATAATTAATATGTAAGAAGAGAAAAACAAAAAAGAAAATAAAATAAAATGAAGAAAAAGAAGAAAAAAAATCAAGAGAAGAAAAGAAAAAAAGAAATAAGGAAACAAGAGAATAACAACAATTAAGAAGAAAAAAAATAGAGAAAAGAAAATAAGGAGAAAAATAAAATAAAATGAAGAAAAAAAAAGGGCAAAAAGGACATTACACAGCAAAAAGCTATTTTACAGCTTATTCAACCAAATACTACTCTGCTGATTAAATTCATAATCCCATAGTTACACCAAACAAATTAACAACTTATGTTTAAAGCTATAATCTATAATCTGTTAAGTTATATTTATAATCATAGCTCTACCAAACAGGGCCTAAGCTCTCCACTTACGTTGTGTTTGGTTGAAGGATTTGGAAAGAGACTTGGAAAGGGAAAGAGAAAAGAGAGGTGAAATGAGAAAAAAAAAAACTTACATTTCACCTAGTTTCACACACATTTTCCCTTTTCATTTCCAAATCCCTCCCTAAATTCCTCAACCAAACACAGAATTAAGATTTTCCAAATTATCTAAGAGTTCAATTCTCAAACTCAAATAATTCCCCTAACTTTTCATTACTTGCCAAGTTTTCTATTTTGAGGTTCCATATTCAAGTTTTTCTAAGCTACTCCGTTTAGTTTAGTTTTAGAATCATGATTTGAGTGTAAATTGTGTTTTAAGTTGAGTTTTGAAAAGAAAAAAATTTGTTTGATTATGTGTTTTGAAAAGAATTTTAAGTTTTGAGCTTTGAGTTGTATTTTGAAATTTTTTGGATTAATTTTTTTAGGGTAAATATTTATTTAGTTTTTTAATGTGCACTATATTTACTACATGTGTGCACTATATATTGTTTTCTAATATTTTAAATATTTTTTAAAATATTTAAAAATTTAAAATGGGTTGTATTTTTTATTTTAAATATATAATTTTTATTTAAATATTTTTTTAATATTTTATTTTATTTTTACTTTTTTTTTAAATATTTTATTTTTGTTTTAATTTTAAAAAATTTTGGATCGCCCATATATATCTAAATCATAACAAATTATTTAGTCAATACTTAAAAAAATAAAAAAAATATTTTTTTCAAGAAAATAAAAAAATAACAAAATATTTTTCTTCAAAAATAAAAATGAACAAAATATTTTTTGAAATTTTATATTTTTTCAAAAGAAATAAAATAAAAATAATTTTAAAGAACAAAATAAAAAAATTGATTTTTTTTTTAAATAGAGTTTTGAAAAGAGTTTTTGAATTGAATTTTGAGTTGTGTTTGGTTATGTGTTTTGAAAATAATTTTTGAATTGTATATTTAATTATGAGTTTTTAAAAGAGTTTTAAAAATTTTTCATTAAAATCACGATTTCAAAACTAAGGCCAAGTTTGGCAAGTTGAAAAAATTCTAAAAAGTCAAAAAGTTACTCAAAAAGTTAAAAAAGTTATCGCTATTCATCAAAAGTCAAAAAGTACGGCTGCACAACTCTCAATCCTAATTTTCCCTTACACACTAATTTATACAATTTTTTAATACACATTTTTCCATAAAAAGTCAAAAAGTTAATCCAAACATTCATATTTTTTCCCTCAATTTTTTAGTCCAAAAAGACAAAAAGTGCACTTATTTAGGACATTCCAAACAACCCCTAAATCAAACACTACCTAGATTTTCTATTCATACGCCACAAGGTCTAAATTCTTTTCTAGCTAGCATATCACATGTACAATACAAGATTACATAATCAAATCTATCTATCTATCTATATCTATACTATATATATAACCAAATGTAGTTGTTTTGCCAAAAACTCCAAATATTTATTCCTAAATTCTTATAATTTTAAAACTCTCTCTTTCCTACATGACAACCTTCTTGGATCGTTTTTCAGGTTTTTTATTTTTCTTCATTTTCTATTTGTTTGATTAATTAAAATAAAAATTAAATTTCTTCCCATAAATAAACATATAAAAATTAATAAATAACTTATAAAAATAAATTTCATGGCCTACAGATAAAGATAAAAGTTAAATAATTGATTTAAAAGAAAACGAAATTACTCATTTTCCCCCTTCATTTTGTACTTTAATTAATTTTATTATAGATAAACATATAAAAATTCATAAATAATTTATGAAAATTTATTTCATGACCTATAGATAAAGATAAAAATTAAAAACAATTATTTAAAAAATTAATTTCATGACTTATAGATAAATAAACATATAAAAATTGATAAATAATTTACAAAGATTAATTTCGTAGTCTACATATAAAGATAAAGATTAAATAATTGATTTACAAAAAATTAAAATAATAAAATTTAGATAAATATGTGATATTAATCTATATATCTATCAAAAACATATATATCTAAATCTTTATTTTGATTTACTCATATTTTTTTTCTCCTTCTATCACATATTATCTTTATTTTTTTTAAAAAAAATAAATTGTTATCTTATGAAATACCCTTATGTATAACTTCTTATCTCCTCTTAAATTCTTAACCTTCTCTTAATAATTTTTATTATTCGTTATTATCTACCAAGTGATAAAGATAAATAAAAAAAAATTATTGGCTTTGAATGAGAAGAGTATTAATAATCAAATTACTATTTATTCCTAAATTCTCATAATTTTAAATGTAACGCCCCAAATTTCTAACATAAATGATAAGACAACAATCATGATTCTTTCAAAGAAAATCGAATATAAATCTCCAAACATACATTACATGATACAATAGTTCTTCATGCAATAATGCATTAATCCAATAACAAGTAAATAAACAAATAAGTAACCCCAAAGGTTTACAAGTTTCCAAGGCTTGAGCCTGGTTATACAAAACGGTTATTCAAACCCACACAAACACAGCCCTTGGCTTGTACACAGAGTCACAGCAAAATGAGAGCATTGTACTCCCAACACACATACTTCCACGCCCCTAGTTGGGTGGGATCACCACATCTTTTCCTGCACAAAATCTCGTAGGGTGAGCATAAAGCCCAGTAGGAAATTCTTAACAAAGTATTACATTTTATACAAATCTCAAGAGATGAAATGCACATGCCATGCTATGCCCTTTTTGAAGATAAATTACATTTTCATCTTTTGAAAACCATCATGCTCAATGATGTCATGCAATTTCAATTCTTCAAAACTTAACAATTTATTTCAAGAGCGGTAAATACCACTCTAGTAATCCCTATGTCAATGTCTAAAAGTAGACTATACAAGTACTACCAAATTGTCATTTTTATCGGTATTAACCAAAAGGCTCGACACCTATCCGCGCGAATTTTCAGTCTTTCACCTCGGACTCTCAGGCCAACTTATTCAATATTATCTACACCACCTATCAAGACTTACCAACGTATTTACTCCAAAACCATTCCATGAAAACTTGTTTCTTAACATTCTTTTCTCAATGCAAGTTTTCAAATCAACTTTCAAAATTTAATGTAATCAAATGAATTGATATGCCAATTTCACAAAATGAATATAAATATTTTTATTCTAATTCATCGTCCAAGGAATAACACAATTCCCTCTTCTCAATTATCCTCGACAATTAGTTATTTCAAGACTATTTCAACGTTTTGAACAATAATTTTCAAAATGAACAACAATTCTCATATTCCCTGAAATTCATCATATATATAAATATAAATAAGAAATTTTCCAAACATCCATTTATTTTGACACAAAAAATAAATATAACAATATCATTCATGAATTTTCAATCTCCTTAAAAAAATCTCCAAGTTCTATGTTTTCTCACAAAAACTATACAACTCAAATATTTTGAAAGAAAATTTTTCAAAATAATCTTTTCTTCAATCAACGAAGATCAAAACCCATAAGATCATTTTAAAAGAACAAGAGACAAACCCACTTTCAAAATCGCTCAACTTCTCAAATCAACAATCAATTTTCAAAGCTATCGAAAAATGATTTCGAAAATTATATAGAACTTGCAAAAATATATATATAACTCTAAGAAAATCTCTACCTCAAGTTTTGAAGAATAAATGAGATGAAATCCTCAAAATCAAGCGATTAAAAACTCGATCTTCACCTTTTACGAAGCCCTCGAGAAGTTAACCAACTTTGATGAAGAACTTATGGCAGAACTCTAATGGATCTTGAGAAATCATGGTTTTGATCCAATTTGGCATAGGGAAATGTAGAAAGAATGGAGAGAAAAGGGTTTTTAGAAAAAGAGATACACAAAAATGATCTGAAATATCAAATTCACGAACTGATATAACATGGTCTGCTCGAGCGTGGAAAGTCCCGCTAAAGTGTCAAATATACTTTCCCAGTACTTTTGCAGACAGGCCAATCTTCTGGAACCAAACATTCTCCGCTCGAGCGCATAAACGGCCGCTCGAGCGAAAAAGCAACTTCTAATGCATTTTGCATTTTTACTTCAGGGGCGCTACCCCTTAACCCCGCCAGGGTGTTGCCTTAGGACCCGCCAAGGGGCGCTACCCCTTGGACTCCCGCGAGCTGACCGGGCAGCTCGATCCCCGACATATTCAACGAAGTGGCAAAACTGGGATCGCTACATTAAAACTCTCAATTTCCTACGTGGCAACCTTCTTGGATCATTTTTCACGTTTTCTATAATTTATGAAAATTTATTTCATGACCTGTAGATATAGATATAGATAAAGATAAAAAAAAATTTAAAAAAATTTATTCAAAAATTGATTTCATGACTTATAGATAAATAAACATATAAAAATTGATAAATAATTTATAAAGATTAATTTCGTGGTCTACATATAAAGATAAAGATTAAATAATTAATTTACAAAAAATTAAAATAATAAAATTTAGATAAAGATATGATTTGTTAATCTATATATCTATCAAAAACATACATATCTAAATCTTTATTTTGATTTACTCATATTTTTTTGTCCTTCTATCACATATTATCTTCTTCTTCTTTTTTTTTTTTTTGATTTTTTATCTTATGAAATGTCCTTATCTATAACTTCTTATCTCCTCTTAAATTCTTAATCTTCTCTTGATAATTTTTATTATTTGTTGTTATCTACCAAGGGATAAAGAAGATAATAATAATAAATTATTGGCTCTGAATGAGAAGAGTAGTAATAATAAATAATGAAGGCTGCATGGGAGAAGGCAACACAAAAATCTCAAAAAATTAATTTCTGTCATTATATTTATCCAAGGTAATAATTTGATATTATTTCTATTAGTTATTAAAAATAGTTTACATTAGATCATTGCTATGCGTTTTTTCTTTTTTCTTTTTAATTTTTATAAGGCTGTTATTTATTATAGTATTTCTTCAGTCCCATCTCTAAATTCTCTTTTTGAAATTTTTGTTTTTTCAATAATAAAGTTTAGAACCAATTTATTATCAAATTTATTTTCTTGGTGCTTATTTTATTGAAGGATCGAAATGAGTAAAACTTTCATATGATATATGAAATTAATGAATATAATTCAAAGATGGTAGGAAAGTACTACATATTTATCAATATCTCTCTATTATTATTAGTTGATTTGTTAAATTATATTATCAATTTAAAACCCATATGATTTAATTCAATGTCCATGTCTTTAGTTGCACTCCACTATTTTTTTGTTGGGTAACCTATATAATTTTTTTTTTTGGTATTTAATGATTAAAGCTATTATTTGTTATATTTCTTCAAGTACAATTCAAATAATTTTTCATAATTTTTTTTTATAACTAAAACGAATTAAAACTATTTTCTTATATAATTTTTATAATTTTACTAAATTCTTATCTTGATTAATTTTTCTTTTATAAATGATGTAAGAACTATGCAAGTATTATTCAAACTATGGAAAAAATGATTATGGAGAAGGATTTATACTTTGATATGATGTACTTGTGTCATTGGTAGAGAAGATCAAAGATATAAAGTTGCTAACGGGATCAATTAATAATTTGTCTGAGAAGTTCTTTTTATGAGTAATGTAACAAACTTAGTTTAAAAAATTTTAAAAACTAATTATAAATTATAATTAAAAGTTGATATTTATTTATAATTTGGTCCCACAATAATAATATACACTATAAATTTAAAAATCTAAGTAAATTTATGATAACTTTTCTAAGTTTATAGAATTTCTCTCTTTTAATGTTTTGTATAATTTGATACAAGTTATTTATGTTATCAAGTGATTGTGATACTATTATTCCCAACAATCTTTATAATTAATAATTTTTAATGCATATCAAATTTTATTGTGAAATTCTGTGAGTTAATTATTGTTAACATCTACCTGGATCGCTTAACATCATGGCTTGCTGCTATTAAGACATAATTTATGATTAAGATAATTTATTTATCACACAAAATATATATAATTTATTTTTCCGTGCATCACACGAGTTACTACTAATTCTTAATATGAATGAATGTATGAATGCAATGCATGACTCGATTGTCGCAACAAGTTTCGTAGAATCCACAAAGGAACACCTCTCTTTTTATGAATGAAAGAACAGATCAACCCTCGATGATAATTAATATAAAACTTATTGGTCAATCAATCACCCTCAAATTTTATTTATTTTATTTTATATTTTTATAATTTATACAATTTCTTTATTACCCTCATCTCTAATAGGGGTGAGCATGGTCCGGATTGGACCGGATTGAGGTAAAACTAGGACCAATCCGTTATTTACGGTTCCTGAAAAATTGGAACCAATCCAATCCATTTAAATCATAGAATTAATCCATTTAAATACGGATTGGATCGGTTTAGGACTACGGATTCACATAATTAAATAACAAATATATATAACGCTTTAATTTCATAAAAACATAAACATAGCGCTATATTAATTCCACAATAGCAACATGTCTTTTTATAATAGCGACATACTGTTCTAAAATTTAAACAATCATAAGAAAATTGGTTTCACCATAAGTATTTAGACCATTACAAATTAAAACTAAAACTAACAAACAAAAATAATAAAAGAAGATATGATGCGGGTTTAGATTTGAGTTTAGGTTTATATAGAATAAGAGAAGATACTATGGGGGAGGATGTATAATAAAAATATAGACTATTTGTATACAGTTTGGATCGGGTCCAATCGGGATCCGTGGGGTTCAATCCAGAACCAATCTGTGGACTACGGATTTTTAATTCTTCAATCCGGAACCGAACCACGGATTCAAAAAACCAATCCAAACCTATCGGATTGGACTGAACTGGATCGGATTACGGATTTCAGGGATTCCTTGCTCAGCCCTAATCTCTAACCCTCTTCCTCCTCCTCTTTACATTCAAAACCTAAAAAATCCTAACCGTAGTTTTCCCCCATCACACCACCTTCACCAGCCCACTATCGGCACCACCACTCCACCACCCTTCGCCTCACCGCCGCGACCATCACAACTATCACGACCATTTATGTCTCGATTCTCACCAAGACTAGGGCAATATCCACATCAATTCATGGGTATCAATCGTTTTGAAGCTTAAGGCCCAAGAACTCACTCTGTTCTTTGAAAAAACGAACTGTGGGGTTTCAATTCATGGTATTTTGTCTTGCACAATGCTTGTTCATTTGTTATTGAGTCAATACCATGTTCTTAATGTTCCGAGGTCGGTTTGTTTTCCTAATCTCAAGAGTCTGTTTTTGGATTCTATTCAATTCGCCCATGGTGATTCTTTGGAGAGGGTTCTTGCTGGCTACCCTGTTCTTGAAGAATTAAGTCTGGAATGTGTTGAATTCGATGATATTGAGGTTCTTTACATCAATTTACCTTTTGTTAAGCTTTTGATGATGCGTAATTGCCACAATGAAAGTCAATTTGAGTTGGCGCTTGATGTCCCCAAACTTGAATTGCTCCATTACAATTTTGTGGGAAAAGGGTATGAGGTGAAGAACCTGAAAGAAGGTGAGAGAAGATGGTGGTTAGAGGTGATGGTGAGAGAGAATTATGGTAAGGCTTGAGGAGTTTTTTTTTAAAGGGCAAATTACAAACACCCCCTCGAGGTTTGGTGAAAATACAGATTCTTTTCCGAGGTTTGAGAAATTACATCCCGCCCCTTGAGGTTTATATTTCCATAACAAATTGCCCCCTGAGGTTTTTATTTTCATACAAATTCTCCCCTAATTTCTCCTAATTTGTTAAGAAAATTTGACCCTCATGGAGCAATTTATAATTTCTCAAACCTCATGGAGGAATCTGTATTTTCACCAAACCTCGAGGGGGTGTTTGTAATTTGCTCTTTTTTAAAATATTCCAAAAAAAAAAAATTATTTAGAGAATTGACCAACTTTTCAAATTATTTGGGAAATTAACTTATTTTTGAAATCGCATTTTCAAAATGCGATTTTGAAATTGAAATTACATTTTCAACATGTAATTTCACTTTGAAATCGCATTGAAATTACATATTATTGAAATCGCATGTTGAACATGCAATTTCACCATGTCATCATAAATTGCATTTTGATTTCAAGGTGAAATTGCATATTGAAAATGCAATTTCAATTTCAAAATCGCATTTGGAAAATGCAATTTCAAAAAGCAAGTTAGTTTCCCAAATAGTTTGAAAAGTGGGTCAATTCTCTAAATAGTTTTTTTTTTTTTAGAATATTAAAAAAAAAAAACTCATGGGTTGAGTGATTTGGAGAGAAAAGAAAAGAAAAGAAAAGAAATAAAGAGATATGTATTTCTCTTATTTGTTTGGATAACTTAGTGAGGAGAAATAGAGAGAAGCGGAGATAAACTCATTTCTCTTATAACCCTTATTTTCAATTTTTCCAAAAGTGGAGAGATTGTAAGAGAAAAGAAACTAATATTTTCATAATACCAATTGTCCCTGTAAAAATAAAAGAAATAAAATGATTGAAAATATAAAAAGATTATCTTGGTAATATAATATAAAATAATTTCTTTTCTTTTCTCTTATGAAATCTAACCAAATAAGAAAAAGAGAAATCATAATCTTTTCATTTCTTTTCTTTTATTTCTTACTTATCCAAACAAGAATAAAGGAACAGCTTGCTTGTTTTCAAGGGCGGACCTAGGGCTGGGCATAGGTGGCTGCAGCCCAGCCCAAAATTTAAAAAATCTATAGAAATTTTTTTTATAGCCCAATCCAGTCCAGCCTCCCAACCTCTCCCAATCCAGCCCCGTCCCAAATAAGGGCCGATAGTTTTTTTGTTTATTTTTTAGATAGGTAGCCCAATAGCAGCCTAATACTTACCCAAAAAAATAAATAGCCAGCCCAATAGGTTTGTATTTTTTTAAAGAACAAATCTTCCAAAACAATACTCACGTCTTTCAATAGATAGGCAGCGGCCCTCTCCGTCGTCTCTAGCAACCTGTAGTAGCTCCACTTTTCTAACATTTTTGGTAAGTATAATTAACCAATTATTTTATTTCGTTGGTTGATAATGGATTTGATTAACAATGATTTTGAAATTTTATCTTCATGCAACAAATATTATATTACCCTTAGTTTTTTTATGATGCTGCTTTGTTCAATGTTCTATATTGCTCTTAGTTTTTAAACTTTGAAAGAGTTTTTTTGGACAAATATAAAAATAACGAAAGCTTAAATAAAAATAATTGAGGATATATATATATATATATATAAACCCTAATATTTAAAATTATTGCGAATATACTCTGGTTTAATATCAATTAGGGCTAATTTTTTTTAGGTTATAAATAATTAAACCTCCACACTCGAAAAGGGGAAAACCCTTTTCCCATTTTATCGATCAAAACTGAAATCTAGCAATACAACATCCAATGTTGTTGAAACCTCATTTTCTGATGTGCAACTACCTTCCATACCTCAAGCAAATAAACCAAGCGAATTTGATTCAACTGTCATTGAACGGGATCCTGGTTTACGCTTGCAAAATTGTGAATATCCGGTTAATCAACAGGATGAGGTTAGACGAGCTTATGTGAACTTGGGGCCTTATCAACCTAAACTTGAGTATCCTAGGTCCTCATTTAGAAAGCAGAATAGCCAATTTCAACATATTTGGTTTAAATAATTTTGTTGGCTAGAGTATTCTCCTTCAAAGGATAAAACATATTGTTTTTCATGCTTTTTGAAAATTGATCTAGATTCTGTAATCAATGAATTCGAATCTTTAAAGACTCGTCGAGCACAACTTAATTCGATTGTTTCTAATCAATAAATTTAGATATTAATCTAGATTATATTATTAAATTCTTTTTTTTCTTGTGGTTATACTTAAAATATATTATATAATCTTACCTTAATATTAGCACACCCCATCGACAAATCCTGGGTCCGCCCTTGCTTGTTTTCATTTTTCAGAAAATACTTTTCAGAAAATTCTACTTTCTTATTTTTCATGTTTTTTTATTTTTACTGAATTTTTTTAATATTTTAAGCAATTTTCTTACTTTTTAGACACACCTAACATAAATACACTTAAAAAGTAAAAAAAATTTAATTTTTTTTTAAAATTCACTAAATACCAAAAATACAAAAAATAAAATAAAAATACAAGAATTCAGTACATTTTTTGTATTTTGTATGTATTTATTAATTTTTTAAAATATTTTTTCATAAATTTTTTACTTTTTAGATACATCTAACTAAGGTGTATCTAAAAAAGTAAAAAAAATGTTTAAAATTAAAAAAATATTCACTAAAAACAAAAGAATACGTAAACTAAAAAACTCAATTTTCAAAAAATTTAATTCAGAAAACTTAAACTAAATACACTAAATCATTTTTTTTCTTTTCTTTTCTTTTTCTTTATAACTTAAGTAATCTTTTTTTTTCTTTTTTCTCTTATGTTCCCAAATATAATGTCAAGGTTTTTCAGGTTTTGGGTGTAGGAGAACGATAAAAGTTAGGGAGTAAGATAATGAAGGAATTATAGAAATTATAAAATAAAAAAATTAAATTTTGAAATTAAATTGATGGTGTAAGTAGAATTTACCTTTTGACTTTCCGTCCGAAATTGGGACGAAACGGAAAGGTAGTGAAATGGTTATCATAACAATATATTAAAACACCACGAGGTGTCTTAAATAAATATATTTTTTATTTTTTTGAATTAAAAAATGAAGAAAAAAAATATGATTGTTTAGGTTAATTTTTTGATTTTTTACGAAAAAACGTGTATTAAAAAATTGTATAAAGTAGTGTGCAAGAGAAGGTAGGGAGAGTAGCAGTATGGCCAACGGTCGTGGGTAGAGGCATTTGACATAAGAAATGGTTGTTTCATTTGTGAGCATTGCATTGGACTGTGATGTTTGGCCTGTGGGGGCCCACCACGGGTCCCTTTTTGCTAATCGAAATCGTTCAATGTGTAGAACTCGTCGAGTATTTTATTAATAAAAAATCACATTGATCGGATATCAGTAACTATCTGATCAAATTAGTTTTTTTTTTCAACTATTAACTATAACACTATCCATGTTTTTATACAAAACTGATTTGATCATATAGCTAGCGATATCCGATCAATGTGATTTTTTACAAACATCTAGTACTCGACGAGTTCTACATATTGAACGGTTCAGATTATCAAAATAGGACCCGTGATGGCCCCCCCATGGGCCGAATAGCAGCATGCTTTTTGTGCAATATGGCTGTACAATTTTTTTTAAAATTTAGCTTCACCTGTGGGACATCAGACGAGTTTTATTATTTTTTGTGTAAAATTAATTTTTTTATTTTTTTTTGATAAATAGTGATATCTTTTAAACTTTTTTTTTATAACTTTTTGACTTTTTAAATTATTTTGAAAATGTCAAACCAGGCATAAGTATATATTTCATTAGTTAAATATTATCTAACTGGGAACTTTGCTTATTTGTTAAAAAAGTCACATTTTTTAGAATTTTTTTTTATAAAAATCTTCAGTGATTTTTTTTTTTCAAAATTATGTGAATTTTTTTTTCTTATTTTTTCAGTCTATCTTGAGTAGATAAATTTAAAAAGTTAAAAAAATTGAAAAATTGAAAAAGCCAAAGTAAAAATAAATAAATAAATAAATTATGTTTTGTCTTTTCTGGATTTTTTTTTTAATTATTTTTTATTTGTCTCGTCAAGCTGGGTCTAGAAGTCTAAGATTGCGTTTAGTAGAATTTTCTAAATATAATTTGTGAATAAAATTGTATTTTGAATTTGTGAGTTTTGGAATTATGATTTGAGTATGAAAAATTTGTTTGGTGAATGAGTTTTGAAAATAGTTTTGAATTGAGAAGGAAATTTTTAATGTGACACATGATATTTGATACAAAAACTTACAACTCATAACCGAACACACAACTCAAAATTCTATTAAAACTCATAAAAAAACTTTAAAAAATTCAGAAAATATTATTTATTGAATATATAAAAATTAACATGTGTCAATTAAAAAAAAAAAAAAAATTACACTATTCCGGTCAACCGGCCAGACGACCGGTGGATCATCCAATTAGCCCAAATTTTTCCGTCTTCGACCTCATTTTCAAAAATAAGTGTGGAATTAATTTTTAAAAATCATAAACAAACACCATGTTCAAATCAAGCTCTAGAATTAACGTTTCAGAGCTCCACCAAACAGAGCCTAAAACTTTCACAAGAGATAAAAATAAAAATAAATAAAAAAGACACCAAATAAACAAACTCCAAACACTCACTAAACAAAAAGGAGGAGATCTTCCCTACATTTCCTTCTCATTCATTTCATTTTCCTCACAACAAACTATTTTCTTCACTTCTTCTTCCCTCAATCCAAACAAACGAAGTAGCGCTAACAAAAGAAGAGTGGGAAGGAAAGAGAATTTAGGGTTGGGAGTCACCCATATTGTTGGATTTAATCTAACGATTAGAATAAAATCTCATAAATTCAATGATACAAGTAGATCATGTTTATTATATATATATATATATATAAATAATTACATGTATAACTTGGGGTCGGGTTGCTGGAGTCTTTTGCCTATGAGCCAAAAAAAAACAAAAAAACAAAAAAAACAAAAAAAAAAAAAAAAAAAAAAAAAAACAGAAACAGAAACAGAAACAAAAACAAAAATAAAAAAATTGTAATTTAAATAGTGTTATGTGATAAGTAAAAACCGTGATTAGCAATCATACCTTTATAAGCTGGACCAACGAAAAAGAAAAGGGGAAATTACCACACAGTGGTAACTTCAAAAAATTATTACACATCAATGAAAAAGTTTATAATTTCAATTATAAATATTTATAATATTTATCACTTGGTAATTATTTTTGTTGACAGGGGTACTGATCTGTTAAAGAAAAGAACATATGCTTACTATTCAATACACAAGAAAAGTTTTATGTTTCTGTAATAAGAAACAAAATGCTTCTGGTAATATCTAATGTCAAGCAAAAGCTTTTGGAATGCATAGCAATTGCATCAACACTGCTTCAAAAGAACCTTCTACAAGCACAAAATATCAGATGCCAAAATTCACCATTTGGACCGAGGAAGAAAAATTTACAGTTCAAATAACTCAGCTTGCTCCAAAATGGCTAGTCATAGATACAAAATAAAGATGAAGCCAGTGACTTGGAGCTCATAGCCCATCTCTCTTTGCCGAACAGTTCCGAAATAAATCATGCTTTAATCACAAGAACCGTAAACTCAATGTAAAAGGTCTCCACAATTCTAAACACCTTACGTATTACTTAGATCCAAATTCTTCATGATCGAAATGATTTTCCAAGCAAGCTTCTCATCTGCCACTGACCAAGTGCAGCAAAAATATGTTGTTGCAGACTTACCGCCAAAACAGTCGGTGGTTCTGTAAGGACAGTTGTCCTTCGACCAAACAGTGATGTACATTGACTCTACTTGAAGGTGTTCGCCGCAATCTTGGATGGTCTCTTCAGTTAATTCATTTGAAAGTTTTGCAAATAATAAGTGAAGCCAAACGCAACTCACATCTTTGCTTGATGAAAGGTCTGAGTTTGTGGTCCTTTCCAAGTTGTTGATGGTTACCGGGCAACAATGAGCAAACTGAACTACATGTGTTTTTTCTCCCAACAATTCTGGAAGCTCGTCCTCGTGTACAACCTTAGCCATTTGGTTTCTCTCCATAATTAAAATCCCTTCTGCTACTCTTTCATCACATACCTGCAGTGTAGATGTGGCGCTAGTGTCAGCAGGCCCTAAATCAGAGTTCCCTATAGACCTTTTTAGAAACTTGAAGTTTGGACTCAAGGAACTTCGGACAAATGCATTTGAGGTATCTGCCTTTATGTAGTGCGTTGAAGGAATGCAGACAGTGTCGTTGTTTGCAGGATCGTGACATTGAATCCCTAATTCAGATTGAATTCTTCCTTTAAGTAAAGCCATCTTAGGCTTTTCGCCATGGACAAGAATCACATGCTTGGGAGAGAGAAATTTTAACAGATCCATAATTCCTTTGGCATCTGTATGAGGACTAAAGGACAACTGATGGATCTGAAAATTACCAAAAGAAGGATGATTGTAAAAAAATGAATATAGTACGATATCACTCACAAAAATTAAAAAAAAAAGAAAAAAAAGAAAAGAAAAGAAGATGAAAGGGATATTTTGCTTCAATCAAAGCAGGCCACAGTTCGAGTGCTGAAAAGGGAACAATTAGAATAGATCGATTCACTAGTGTAGTCTTAACAAGACCAGTTCTGTGGCACAACATATGAGAACAGTATTTCCTGCAGTAAGTCTGGAGGCGTAAAATATACAAATTACATCAATTTAGCATAATACAAAACAAATAACGACTGTATATAATGGAAACAGCAGAAAATAAATAAAGACACGAGCAACAGAAGTGTGTGCATGTGAGAAATAACAACTGACCAGAGTTTGTTTGTATGTTGTGTATACGATATATGGAAAAGCAATCCATTAAATTGCCAAGAGGGCACAACTCATGTACACACTGTCAACAGTGTGCTATTGAAAAAAAGCAATGAAAGAGAACTAAAACCAAAATCTAAACCCAAATCATAAAAACCAACTAAGAATCAAAGAGAGAGCCTCGTCAAGGAGGAGATCAAGCCTTAACGGACCAACTGGACCACTGTACTAAACAACCCTGTAAACCTCAAAAAAACATTTCCAAGACTCCAACTACCATTGCCAAGCCCATTTGAGGCTCTACCTCTAAATTTAGAGAGCTCAGACATGCCTCCTAGGGTGGCATGTGATGTGTCTGATTTGTGTGAGACAGCGACACTTATTGGATACGAGCTGCTATATTAGACAAAACTCCAAACATGTCCTCCATTTTTATTATTTCTTTTAAATATTTACACACTTTGAACCAGTGTGCAAATAATATGCATGAGACACATACGAAGTCTTGGTAGTAGTTTGAAGCAAATAAAATTGGGTTAAAAAAAATATATATTTTAAAAATAGGTAGGATTTATATATATTGATCCATCCTTCAGGCCTCTTGATTTTTCAAAATTGCCACCAAGCATACTAGGGTGTTCATTTCCACATTCTTTCCAACAAAAAAATATAGCAAATTGACAAATTGTTATTATTTTCATAATAAATATTCACATCCGTTTTTTATTTAATAATTTATTTGTTGTCTGTGACACAAGCTTGTGTGGATCAACCCCAAAAGCTATCTTGTGAAGTGAGGGTGCTGTCATGCTTATACACTACACATCCCCTTTGTGCCCGAGCGACGTCGGACTTCACTTCACATCCTCCCTCACACCCAGTGTGCAAAGGCCCAACACACGCACCCTACCCATCCCTAAGGTACATCCAACTCTGATACTATGACAGTCTTGAGTAGAATTCAACCCCAAAAGCAAGCTTGTGAAGTGAAGGTACCCTCATGCTTATACACTACACATCCTCTTTGTACCCAGGCCATGTGGGACTTCACTTCACATCCTCCTCAAGAGTCATGCCTAGCGTGTAGGACCTAAGACACACCCTACTTATCTATGAGGTATGTCTAACTCTAATACCATGTGACACAATATTGGGTAGAACTCAACCCCAAAAGCTAACTTGTGAAGTGAGGATGCCCTCAAATTTATACACTACACATTCCCCTTTCATCCAGGTGATGTGGGACTTCGTTTCATAGTCTTGTTCCCTATGATGTCCTTATCTTGATTTATTGAAAAGTGTTGAGTAGGCATGTTAGTTTGTATTGTATTTGGGTCCTGTGCCCACATCCATGATTCTTAACTTTAAATTCTAGGAGACAACCAAAAGCACTCTTCACCCATCCCCTCTCTATTATAGAGCTGCTACTCCCTCCCTCATTTTTCCATCATAGGTGATTGAATTGCACAATTTTTTCATTCTCTTTCACCTTGAGATCTAGACATCTTCTCTTCTACCCTTTAATGCCCTTCAACCATCTTTTCAATATTCCCAAACAAAGTCAGCTGCATCCCTGAAACCCTCAAACAGAACTTCAAGGAATTTGTTGAAGACCTTAAAACTTTTCAATGTAAATAATGCATTTGTCTATAGTCTTTGTCCATACTACCTAACCAGAACTCTGAAGATTCAACTGCACTGTGCATAGCTACTGGTCAGCAGCACACATCCAACAGCCAGGCCCGTGGACTTGAGCATCCCTTTGCCTATATCCTTGAAGGACCTTTTTCCCCACAAACTGCATGCATTTGTATCTCCTCAACATCAAGTGGTTGTTTGGCACGTGCTAAAATAGCACATGCTATTTTAGCACATTATCCTATTTAGGTCACAATCATCTTATTTAAGTCACATCACCTCTCTACCACATCACTTCAAACCCAATCCATATTTCACGTTTTTTCGTAAAAAGTCAAAAAGTATACTAATCTAACATTTTCCAAACAACTCCTAAGTCAGCCAATCGATTACTAAAGCAAAAGCCTCGTCCCTTGAATTCAACAAAACTAAGTCTACTGACTCCACACTTGACACTCCCCTATCATTTCACCCCCGCTCTATTCTATCTCCATGTAAATCACTACACAAAGAGGAAAAATATCGAATGGTACCCTCAACTATTGTTGCTCATTTTACCTCTTACATAACATGTTGTAGTAACAAGGTGTAATCACATAGAATACTATTTTGGAATGGTAAAAGCAAATAAATAGAGTTCAAATAGATTGTCTAACATGTGATTGTCTAGGAAGCATAGACACTCCTAAGAAAGTAAGGGGTAGTGTCCGACACCATATCGGACTCGTCAAACACTTCTCAACACTTAGACACACATTACAAGTTTGACTAAAATAACAAAGAATCCAATGATTAAAAAAAAAAAAACAATGTAAAGTTATATCTATTCTCCTCCTTTAGAATTAAAAAAATATTATCTTGGAGTTAAATATTCATATACGACACATAATAATTAAATTTAAGGTAAATTACATTGAGCTCCCTTGAGGTTTGGAGAAAATTTAAAAAAAAAAAAAATCTCACAAGTTTTGGCATGATTACACTAGGCTCCCTACAGTTTTAATTCATATAACAATATGTCCCATTTTCATCATAAATTTGTTAGTTGTATAAATGAAAAAAAAAAAAAATGTTAATCATCTCTATTATATTGAAATGTATATTTTACTTTGTGTATCTTTGTATCTTCATATCATCTGCATCAGTTTTGATCTTTTTAACCTTACTAAAAGGGAAGTCAATGTAATTATGTCAAAATTGTGGGGCTTACTATATTTTCTTCAAATGTCAATGGAGCTTAGTGTAATTTACCCTTAAAATTATAAATTTTGCACGAATGCTCTACATGTCTCCTACAGTTTTTTAAAAAATTCATGTCGGTGTGTCCATGTTGTGTCATGTGTCATACTTTTAAGGCGTTTGTTTAAGCCACAAAAGAATTTCCAAGACATACCCATACAATAAGCCACTTTTAAGTCACATGGCACATTTATTAGATAAGGCCCAACATCTTATGGATGTTAGTCAAGAAACAAATAGTGCAAAAGTTAACATGATTCAGTGAGTTCGAACCATTAGATTCCATTCTCAAACAAAATCAAATGGCTAAAATAATTGATCATGCTAAATCTTTGCACATAACATCTCTAACATTGGACAGCTAGACAGTGAGACTCAATAGGTTAAATAAAAAAATGTGACATAAAAGTGGCTGATCATATGTAAGCACATACTTCATGACTGCGAAAAAAGTTACAACCAAGTGAGAACTTCATCCTAAGAAGCATAGACACTTCTAAGAAGGTGTTGTGTCTGTGACATCAAGACATGTCGGATACTTGTCCAGATGTATACTATTATTTTTTAAAAAATTTAGACCCAAACAGGCTTCTGTCACTTGAGGCAGAATGAAAGAAAACATTGTATACTTTATACATTTTTATGTAAATACATTTGATACAACCATGAGAGCCATTGATCACAAGTGAACATCACAGAAATTCATAGAAGTGCTGAGGTGAGTGAAGAAGCAAAACACTTCTAAGGTGTCATGCCCAATGTGGGATACAAACAATCCTGTTGACGTGTGTACAGCTAGGGATTAGTTGACCTTTTTAGTTATTTATAGTAGCTGTTAATTATATTAGTTGTATTAGTTAATTGTAAATCTTTTCCTTTCTTGTATTGCCTTGTATGGCTATATATACCTCCATATTGGAGAAGAATAAAATCATCTGCTCCATTCTAGTATGGTATCAGAGCGTTGATCCTAAAATTTTTCCTCTGTTTTTTCTCCAGCGATTTTTACCCTAACATAATAATTTTTCCTCTGTTTTTTCTCCAGCGATTTTTACCCTAACATATTATCCGATCAATTCCGACCTGGTCTGAAAAGTTTGCTGCTGCCACTGTCACTGGAAACTGCTTTCCTGCCACTGCTGTGCAATCTTTCTGTTGATTACTGCTATTCTTCTCATTCACTCTCAACATGGGCGATGAAAAATCCGTTGCTATCCCTTCTCCGGCTACTGTGTCTGTGCAACGGGACAAAAAATGTCTCTACAAATCACCCCAGACAAATTAGATGGCTCAAATTACTCCACGTGGTCTCAGAGTGTGGAGATGTATATCACGGGAAGAGGATAAGTGCAGTATTTAACTGGAAAAAAAACCTAAACCTGATGAAACAGATGTTGCTTACTCTACTTGGTTGGAGGATAATGCCATGGTTAAATCTTGGCTTCTTAATTCGATGACCTCTAACGTTAGGGCTATGTTTCTTTGTCTCCCTACTGCTCGTGATGTTTGGATGCGGTTGCCCAAACCTATTTTGTTGGCAAGGATGCTTCACAAATGTATGAACTCCGATGTTGGGCTCATGAGACATGCCAGAATGGTAAGTCTGTGGCTGATTACTATGGTGCTCTTCAACTTATTTGGCAAGAATTGGACTATCATCGTCCAAGTGCAATGAAGTGTGCCACAGATGCTGCCACCCAGAAAAAGGAGATTGAGGAGGATCGTTTATATGATTTTTTGGCTGGTCTTGATCTTAGTTTGGACCAGGTTCAGAGTCAAGTCTTGGCTCAAAACCCTCTTCCCAATGTCCGTAATGTTGTTGCTTTTGTACACCGTGAAGAGCTTCGTTAGACTGCTATGATGGTTGGAAAATTTCATGATGGATCTGCTATGGTGGTTGGGGCTTCTCTTAAGTCTCTGCCGATAGGCTCAAATATGACTTCAAGTAATTCTCAATCACCATTAGTATTTTCTGGGTCAAAAAATTCTGGCAACAGGAAGTGCACCTACTGTAACAATACTAATCATGTGCGAGACATGTTTTAAATTGAATGGATATCCAGAGTGGTTTGTTCAAAGAAGGGAACTAAAAAAAAGGAGCAATCATGGACCTTAGGCTCATCACACCTCTACAGACTCTCAAGCTTCTGTCCTTTCTCCAGTAGATCATGTGAGAATATTATGTAAATAAATTAAATTGATTGTGTGAATATTAAATTGATTGTAAGAATATAAGTTTATTCTTATTTCCTTTTTTAGATTAGGTCTATATAACTCGATTGTACTCTTTTCATTCAAAAAACTTAAATGGTATCAGAGCCAAATGCGAAACCCTAGCAAAAATCGTAACTGGTTCTCTGGTTCTGAGCTTTAGTTCAGTCAAGCCCTCTGATTCTGTTTTTTGGCTTTTGTCGAAGCTCATCAAAGTCTTTCAGTGATCTTCGAAGTCAAGTTTCTCACTAGAATCTTGACTTCGTTTGTCGTTGGAGTTGCGACATCAGTTTAGTCACCTCCATGGTTCGACTTCATCTGTCGCTGGAATAGAATCGCGACCCACCACATTGGGATCTCTCTCTGTGGTTCAGTTCTTCATTGAGTTCGTCGTCTGCTCCTTCAATTCGTGACACCGCTAGTTCGATTCATAACCCATCTTATATGAATCGCAACCCATTCGACCCATCAGCTGCATTATCGTAAACCATCAGCGCCACTCCTCACCTTCGATTCGCAACCCTCTCTGGTTTGCTTGCCCGTTCTGGTCGGTTCGAACATCTCTCGTTGGCGATCACTTTGTTTCTCTCCTCTTGATTCTCGGTTCGGTGGATTCTTCTCTCTGTGGTCCTACTTTGACTCAGGTTTTGTTTTGGGTATATTTTGGTTGGTTGACCCATCAACTTTGCTTTCAGTTTATTACTTATTGCCTATAGACTTTCTATCTATTACACTGTGACCCATCTGGTTCTAGTTTTTAATTATTATAGTTTGCCCCATCAATTTATTGTTTTACACTTAGCCCAATTGGTTCTCTGTTTTTGGTTCATTACAATGAAGGATGATAAGATTGCTAGGCTTGGAAATAGGTCACTGGCTTCAGATGAGTGTGCCTTCTACCATCAGAGGGGTCATTGGAAGTATCACTATCTCAAGAAGGGATGTCTACTTGCCTCGTCTTCTTAGTAGTCTCAGACCCAGTTTTGCCCTTCTCCTCCTAGTAATTTGCTGGCTCTTACCGCTTATATTGCATTTGCTCCGATTCTTAATTTTGACTTGGCTTCCTTGAGTGCTCAAATTGCTCAGCTTCAGTATATATTGTCTACCTTCCAGCCTTCCCCGTCTGCCTCACTTGTTTCCTCTCTTCATTCAGTTTGCTTGGATATTCTTCAAGTATCTCTTCGTCTGTCTAGATTTTTGACTCTGGTGCCTTTTGTCATATGACTCCTCATCTCTCCTTATTCCAAAATTGTACTCCTCCCTTTCCTATTACTGTCAATGCTGCTAATTGGTCTGGTATGTCTGTTATATCTGTTAGGTCTATCCTACCGTCTACTATGTCTGCTGTCTCTATTCCATCTGTCTTAAATGTCCCTCAATTATCTATCAGTTTATTATCTATCAGTCAGCTTGATGCCTTCGGTTTTGATGTTAGCTTTTCTTCTTCTATCTGTTTTCTGCATGATCGAATGTCCAAGCGGTAAATTGAATAGAATTAGAGACCTCTATGTGGCGGAGAGCTTACATCTGCCTATAACTACCTCTCCGACTACCTTTTCCTCTTTTCAGTTAGATTCTCTGTCAAGTCCTTTCTATTTGTGGCATTTCAGATTAAAGCATTTGTCCGCTAACCGCCTATGGTCTTTAGCTCAGTCAAGTATATTGGGTAAAATTTCTCCTAGTCAACTTAACGAGTGTCGAGTGTAAACTTGCCAAAATAGCGGTCTTACATTTCCATAAAAGTACTTCTATATCGATACCTTTGTTTTCTTTAGTTCATACTGATGTCTAGGTTTCTTCTCCTATTCTCACTAAAGGGGATTCTGCATACTATGTGTCATTTGTTGATGACTGCACTCGTTACACTTGGATTTGTCTTATGACTTATAAGTCTGACTTCTACCAGATATACCGTACTTTTCAGTCTATGGTCACAACACAGTTTGGATCTACTATTAAATTTTTACGGTTTGACTTGGGTAGGGAATATTTTAAAACTGAGTTTTGTAAGTATTTTACCAATTTGGATGTACCTCAGTATTCTCCGACCTCTCTTTACTGTGACAATCGTAGTGCTATTCAGATTGCCCATAACACTGTCTTCCATAAGCGGACAAAGCACATTGAGATTGATTGTCATTTTGTTCGTCAACATCTACAGTCTTGCTCCGTCTTGCTTCCTTTCATCTTTTTGGCACTTTAACTTGCTGACTTCTTTACCAAGACTCACACCACAGCTCGTTTTCAGTTCCTTCTTGGCAAACTCTCAATGTTTTCTGCTAAAACACCTTGATTTTGAGTGGGGGTGTGAGAATATTATGCTAATTATGTAAATATATTAGATTGATTGTGCGAATATTAGATTGATTGTAAGAATATAGGTTTATTCTTATTTCCTTTTTTAGATTAGGTCTATATAATCAGTTGTACTCTTTGTATTATACACAATTGAATATATAGAAATCATTCAGAAAACTTATAGATCAATCTACTCAACAGGTTTCTTTGGCTAATAATGCTTCTATCAACATAGGTAATTTTGGATTCACTTTGAGTACCACTCTTGTTCCTTGTGTTAAAACTTGGATCATAGATTCAGGGGCTTCAGGTCATATGACCAATGACTTAAAACAGTTTGCTTCCTATACGACTTCTCCTAGAAATACTGTTAAGGTTGCTAATGGTCTTTCTACCCCAGTTCTCGAGGCCGGTTCTATTCCTTTATCATCTTCTCTATCTCTTTCAACAGTCCTACATGTTCCTAATCTCTCTAATAATTTATTGTCTATCACCGGCGATTACAACGCATCCTAAATGTTGTGTAACCTTCTTCTCCACTAATTGTCTTTTTCACGATATTCTTATGAAGAAGACGATTGGTTTTGGTAGAGAAAGTGGGGGCTTGTATTACTTGGACTTGAAAGAATCACCTGCTCTGCTTTAAAGGCTGGCCATTTATATCAAGTGGGGACCGAAGCATCTAAGGCTCAGGAGAAGATCTGGTTATGGCATAGGACATTGGGACATCCATCGTTTCAATATTTGCAACATCTATTTCCGTCTTTGTTTTCTAAAGTCAACATTTCTAATTTTCAGTGTGAATCTTGCATTTATGCAAAAAATCATCATGTTTCTTTTCCTTTAAGTTTCAATAAAAGTGATGTTCCTTTCTCTTTAATTCATACCGATGTACATCTACCCCTCAACAAAATGGTATAGCCGAGCGTAAAAATCGTTATCTCCTAGAAGTGGTTCGATCTTTATGCTTTGCTATGCATATCCCAAAACGGTTTTGGGGTGATGCCGTCCTTACGGATGCATTTCTTATAAATCGTATGTCATCCGTATCCTCCAGTTCAAAACACCTCTCCATACTGTATCTTAGTATCATTCTCTTCCTTCTCTTCTCAATATCCCACCAAAAGTTTTTGGGTGCGTCTATTATAGTCATGTTCATTAGCATCAACGTGGTAAGTTGGATCCTTGTGCCCTTAAGAGTTTTTTTGTGGGTTATTCTCCTACTCAAAAAAGGGTGTTGTCATCCTCCTTCTAGAAAAGTGTATGTCTCTATGGATGTTACCTTCCTTGAATAGAAAGCTTATTTTTCAGGGGGTGTTTCTGACACTTCTCTTCAGGGGGAGATTGGAAGTAAGAAAGAAGAGAAGTTTTCTTAGGATGGAATGACAATACCTTCTGTGTCAAGATTGGAGATCACACCACCAATCACTCTATGTAAATTACCTAAAGAAAAGGAATTGAGAGTGTATGCAAGAAGGAAGAAAAATCAAGAAAGTCAGGATCAAGAAGATATGCAAGTCAATCAGACGGACCCTACTCTTGAACAACCAGACCAATCGGCTACTTCTCCTAAGAATATCTATGAGAATCGTCCTGACCCTAAGGTAATTCCTAAACTTTCTTCCCCAGTTGATACTCGAATAGAATGCAGTGTTTCTATAGATTCTATTGATCCAGTTGATGATTCAGAGTTACCTATTGCTTTGAAGAGACAATCTCGTACTTGTCAATCAAAGTATAAATATCCTATTTCGAACTATATATCATCTCATCGTTTGTATGATTCCCATATAGCTTTTGCAAACCATTGCATTCTATATCCACCCTTAATAATTTACAGGATGCTCTTGGTAATCCAAAGTGGCAAAATACTATGGTTGAGGAAATGGAAGCACTTCAGAAGAATTCTACTTGGAATTTGGCTTAACTACCTGAAGGTAAGAAGATTGTGGGTTGCAAATGGGTTTTCACAGTGAAACATAAAGTTGATGGATCCGTGGAAAGGTACAAGGCTCAGTTGGTGGCCAAGGGTTATACACAAACCTATGGAATTGACTATCAGGAGACTTTTGCACCTGTGGCCAAGATTAATACTATCCGGGTACTTTTTTTCTTTAGCTATAAGTCCAGATTGGCCCTTGCAACAATTTGATGTCAAGAATGTTTTTTTTGCATGGAGAATTGAAGGAAGAAGTATATATGGACCTTCCTCCTGGGTTTACTATGACCTTCGATGTTGGGAAGGTTTGTAGGTTGAACAAATCTTTAAATGGGCTGAAACAATCCCCACGAGCATAGTTTGGCAAGTTCAGTCAATCTATGAAGAATTATGAGTTCAAACAAAGTCAAACTGATCATACTCTATTCCTCAAATGTGATAGAGGTAAACTTACAGCATTGATTGTATATGTTGATGATATGGTAGTTACAGATAATGATGAAGAAGGAATAAAAAGGCTGTGAGATTATCTTGAAAAAGAGTTTGAGATGAAGGACCTTGGTGCCCTAAGTTATTTTTTGCGCATTGAGGTTTGCTCGATCTAGTATTTTTCTATCTCAAAAGAAAATATGTTTTGGACCTATTGACCAAAACCAGAATGCTAGCCTGCCAACCAATTCATACTCCAATTGAGCAAAATCACAGATTGGGGAATGATAGTGCTGATCAGGTTCCAACTAACAAAGAGAAGTACCAAAGGTTAGTTGGGAGATTGATTTACTTAACTCACACCTCGACCAGATTTGGCTTATGCTGGAAGTGTGGTAAGTAAGTTTATGCATTCACCTAATGAAGCCCATATGGATGCAGTTCATCGGATCCTCAAGTATTTGAAATCCACACCTGGTAAGGGTTTAATGTTTTTCTAAACATGGGCATCTAGATGTTAAGGGTTATACAGATGCTGATTGGGCAGGGTCAATTACTGATTGGAAGTCTACTTCTGGATACTTCAAATGTGTTGGAGGGAACTTAGTCACATGGCTTAGTAAAAAACAGAAAGTTGTGGCTAGGTCAAGTGCTGAGGCAAAATACAGGGCCATGTCACATGGTATTTATGAGTTGTGTTTAAAGATCTTGATGGGAGAATTGAGTTTTAATCTTGATAAACCAATCAATCTAAGCTGTGACACAAGGCAGCTATTAGTATTGCCAATTATCCAATTCAACATGATCGTACTAAACATGTTGAAGTGGATAGACACTTCATCAAGGAGAAACTAACTAATGGGATTATCAGCACGCCTTCTGTGAAATCTAAATATCAATTAGCAGATATCTTGACAAAGGTAGTATCAAATCATGTCGGGTTTTATATTCCACACTTGTCAAGTTGGGTATCCGAGATATCTATACCCCAACTTGAGGGGGAATGTTGACGTGTGTACAGCTAGGAATTACTTGACCTTTTCAGTTATTTATAGTAGCTGTTAATTATATTAGTTGTACTAGTTAATTGTAAATCTTTTCCTTTCCTGTATTACCTTGTACAGCTATATATACATCCGTATTGGAGAAGAATAAAATCATCTGATCCATTCTAGCAAATCCAAATGTCTCTTATTTTAGACAAATTTCGACACTTGGGCATCTAATGCTTAGAGACACATAAAACACAATGCAAGTTTGAAAGTATTTAAAACTATACAATATGGACTTAGACCCATACTGTGTTGTCTTGATTTATTTTATTTTAATATTATCTATTGTATAGGCCTGTCCATATTGTGCTTCTTGGGTGGTGAGGATCAATTATCACTCCAAATATCTGATTTCAAAATTTGATTACAGTTGATTGGATGGAACTAGATTTAACACAACAGTCCATGACAAAGTCATGGCGTGCATAAGGTCAATCAGGAAACTTGATGCCTATGTTATATGGACTGCCATATAAGTATCGGGTGCTGGTGTATGTTCAAGTATTAGATCTTCCTAAACTTAAATATTTGGATATTGGGACATGTATTCAAAAGTTGGGTACAAGTACATAAGACACATCTAGAATATTTAAATATATTGTGTATTATATAATATTACGACATAAGATGTTGTAAATTATTGAAAATATAATTGAAATTGTATGAGAAACAGGAAAAAATAAGATTTCTATCTCTCATCCATGTCAGAAGCTATAAAGTTTTCTTGACTACCAAATATGAGTTTCTTTTTCTTCGAATATTGTAAACATTAAAAGATCCAAATGTCTAATTTAGGTCCAGGTGTTAAACACGTATCTCATACTCTTATCCCCGTCAAATTCTGTGGACACAAGTACAAGAGAAGGCAAATAAATATGGACACGGACATGCGATACGATACTTTTAAGGAAATACAGACCACGACTCATGGGGACACATATTTATTATGTCATATATATATATATGTATATTTCATTCAAAGATAATAAAAAGCATAACGTAACACTAATTACCAAAGTTAAAAGGATTAATGAGTAATAAATTTACATTGCTTTTCTTTTCTTTTGTCTTGTCTTTGCTTATTAAGTTTTTTTGTTCAAACTTAAAAATGTGTTTTGATAGACGCGTGTATCCCCCAAGTCATGATTATGATTTGCTTCAACCATCTGATCACTTTTTTCCCATAAGATTGGCCTTCTTTCTTCTTCTTCTTTTGTTTTTGTTTTTTATTTTTTTTTTAATTTTAATTTTTTTTTATTGGTTTTCTTTTTCTTTTTTGTCTAAAGCTACATAGACTTCCAAAATAGACTTTGGACAAAAAAGATAAAGAAAATCAATAAAATAAAATAAACAAAAAAAAAAAAAAAGAGAGAAGAAAAAGAAGGCTGCTTATGAAAAAAAAAGTACTCAAATGGTTGAAGCAAATCATAAAAAAGAATAAGAAAATGTTTCTCCAAAGTTCCTTCCACTCCCAATTTTGCAGTCCTATTTTGCTTCATTGCTCATCTTCTCTTTTATGCAAATGGAAAGGGCCAACTTTTTTTAAAATAAAAAATTACAACAGTGAATATATAAAACTGTGGTTACCCTCAAGGGTTTGAAATGACATTAAATAATTTCAGCTAAATAATTAAATAAAATTAACAAATTGAGATCACCTTGAAGATTGACAATACAAAAAATAAAAAAGAATAAGCAAAAAACAAAAAACTCAAATTAAAATGCCTATTTGGGATCTCCAAGTATAGATATTCTATGGATTCTCTCCTCCCCTCCCCTCTTAGCCTCCTCCACTATGAAATCTCCTTACAGAGAACACCCATGGAACATTCTTCTCTGCCTGATGGCTTTTTCTTCTGACCCGCTTCCCTCTTTGTCTTCTAGAAACGGTGGTGGTCTAGTGAGGATCATAATGAGTACTGGAAGTTAGATGTGAAGGCAAGGTAGGGTAGGGTAGGGTAGGTTAGGGTTAGGGTTAGGGTTTAGCAAAGATGATGATGATGAAGAAGAAGAAGAGGAAATTGAGAAAGAAGGCAGGGCAGCGTGGGGTTTATTGGGAGATGATGAGAGCAAACATTGTTTCAAAATTTGAAATTAGAGACTTGAGGAACCATACAGTTCAAACAATCTCAGCCAAACAAATAATCTCTACCGTTCATTTTAACACCAAACAATCTCAGCCTTCCAAACAAAATATGAGTGATCGATCTCAGCCATCCAAACTTTGCCAGCTAGAACAAATGTCTATTCAAGTTTCAAAACCACCCCTCCCTTGTTTTGACCACTCCTTACTTGTGTGTATGTATATAGTAGGTGCGTAGGCGAGTTGATGTAGTATGTAATTTGAAATAATGCAATTGTAAACTTTGTGAAATTCATAATATAGATCAAAATGTATAAATAAAACAGGTGCTACACAAAATAGAAATGCAGAATTCACTTTCATTGGATAACTACAGCATATCAATGGAAGTATTTTTCCATTCCATGAGCAAAATATCAATCTATCTTCTATCTATCTATACTATCATAAAGTGAAGGCGTCTAGTGGGGTTGACACAAATGTGTCTCATATTTTAGGTTTTCCCAAAATACCCCTTTATTTTGAGTATTTGTAAAAATTATGCAAAGACGGGCCTTGAACCCATGACCATGGGTTTAATAATGAAGGCTTTTATCACATGAGCAACACAAACTATATGTGCATTTTTCTTTGTCATTATTCTTAAAATGTTTTTTTTTTTTTTCGAGTTGCACACGCATCGCATGTGTCCGCTAGTATATCTTATGCTTCCACATGAGAATGCAATAATGCACAGAGACTTGCTACACCCATCAATTCATTTGCATTCGGACACTTTTCCTCTATTGCATGAGTAGGATTAAACAGGAAATGGCTTCCAATTAATATAAAAAGGTAAGAAGCTAGGGTATCAAAGGATTTGGGCAGGCGTGGCTGATCAAAAAGAGGATTTGGGCATGCAGATCCATCTTATCTGTTTCGTTTAGGCTCCAAACCTTTTAGTTGAAATGCTTCACCAGAAGTTCAAGAAATTGAGGTTTTAGTTCAAATAATAAAATTTATAAATCTGAATGGGATGCTGCTAATTACAAATCCAACTTAAATAATGTAAATAAGATTCTTCAACATGCCATGATTGAAATAAAAACATTCCAGAGAGCCAGGAGTTTGAGTAAAAAGTTTCCCTTGTTGACTTACACTTCAAAGTTGTAGCAACAATTCACTAAAGTAAAAGGGCTATTTAGGCAGGTTTGAATGGTTTTGGATTAAGAACTACACAAAAGTTTGAATTGATCAATGATCTAGATTCCCATTTCCCTAAATTCCAGACTTTTGTGAACTCCAAGGAAATCACTAGGAATACATGATAATGTGTTCTCAGTTAAACTTTCCAAAACAAGGTTCAATTGTTCACTCTAGGGAATAAAAAAGAAAAGAGAGAGAGAGAAAGAGGGAAATTTCAAATCAGTGTAGAAGACGAAAAATAATTACATAGACATGGGGGGTGCATATATGGCAAAATGAAGTGTAGAATAAGAGAATAACTAGTACCTGGCATCGCACATCAATTTGGGTGTTCTCATCCAAATCAATTTTGGTGGGTTTACCTGACATCAATCTATGTCCTATAGTTCCAGCCACACAATACCTGGGAAAGCAAGTTAAAACAAAAATTAGGATAACTGAAATTTCCAAATTAGCAATTTACCATTCCAAATTGTATTCTTGAAAGCTTTATGCTCTTATTAAGGTGCTAGAGCATATTGTTCAACATAAACCAAGGAGTAATTTAAACGGAATTGAGGTTTCTAAAATATATTCATTGTTCTTTGTTCATATATTTCAGCATTGTCGATTGGAATGTCAGCATCATATTGATATTATACTTTAAAGTACATTTCTCTCCAAAAACCCAAGCAAGGTGACGGTGCTTGCAGATTTTTAATCAGCAGGATGCTGGCATATTTTTTCTATATACCATCTTGAAGGCACAGATATAAGTTGATAATAAAGGGATGATTGCACGAACTTCTGTCTCAGATTTTCCATTTATGGCAATTGTGAGGCAGGCCATTCTACCAACTTGATAAGAAAATAAGCTTTTGCACAAATATTGAAGAAGAGGTATATCGAATAATTTTAATGTAATCCTAGGAAGCATGGATACTTCAAATAGGTTGAAGTATCTGTATCCAATATACATGTGGATCTATATATACAATATGTATCATCAATATTATTTAATTAAAAGAAAACATTTTTTAGCAGGCAGATACTTATCCTCAATAAAACATTAATAAAATAACATTGATTGTCATGCTCAGGAAGGACATAGTTTGTGTTGTTACACATAAAAATGCATGTGTGGGAGAGAAACACGAAGGGAAGCAAGAGAGAGAGTTTATCTGGTCACGTGAAGGGGCTATTCGGATGCATTTGTTTCTTTCGGCCGTATGTGTCAATCTAAGAAGCACAAAGACTTCTAAGGTGGCGTGTCCATATCGGACACCGATACTCATTGGACACTTCCCGATACATGTTAGACACATGTCCAAACAAGTTTTATCATTTTTTTAATTTTTCATTCGGACACACTTCGAACACTAGGGAAATTAGGGGTGGGCGTCGTGTCATGTTGGGTCAAGTTCACGTCGTGTCATCTCGGGTTTGTGTCGGAATTACCTCAACACTAACCCGACCAATATATTATTTCGTGTTATCGTGTCATGCCATTTTCAATCCGTGTCCAATTCATATCGTGTTAACATGTCATGTCAAAATTTTCACTATTAACTAAAAATATCAACTATATGAAAAAAACATTAAAATTTCTTCACAATTTAAATTTAATGAAACTAATCTCTATTAAATGAAATTATTTATAAAAATATTTGATTTCAACTTAATTTCATTTACTTACTTCATAAAAATCATATTTTATTATTATATTTTTTACTACACTAACTCAAATAATAGATAAAAAATACATAAAGTTCAATTAAAAGCAAAAACAAAACCTATATTAAACTTAAAATCATATTTTACATGCTTTTTAATAAATTGGATGTAATTACATAAGAGATTAAAATATCAAGATACTCTTTAGTGGAAATTGAGTGGGAAAATAATGATCTGATACCGCGCCGGAAAGATTTGGCCGGACAGAGTATGCCGGGCAAGATTGGGGCCGGGCAGGGTACTGGGCCAAGAAGGTGCTCGGTTGGGGCATCGATTGGGCGAACCAAGCTGCGTACTTCCGATGCGAGCAAGCCAGCAGTCTGAGGAATCAGCGCGGAAATACCCATCGAAATAAGTTTCGCCAACGACAGCAGATGGAGCACAGCTCGGTTCTCTCAAGCTTAGCCGGTATTGTGCTCGGGCATGAAGCACAGCCCGGCTAGGGATTGGGCAGCTCGGCTGCCGAGCTCCAGCATAGAAGGCTGGGGGTTGGAGTTAGGTGATGTCCAGCATGGTGTAACCTGACAGGGGCATGGTGTATGTGCTGACAGATGGGATAGCAGAGCCACGTGTTGAGAGATCAATGGGAGTGGATATGGGGCGCAGAGAGGTATATAAACAAGTCTGCGCCACCCCTTATGGGGATGGACAATTTTGTAAGTAAGACTTACATTCAAACACTCTCCTTCTCTCTAGCTATCCTGTCTCAGTGTGTGAGGTTCTAACTTGAGCGTCGGAGGTGTTTCGGCCACACACGCCGGGTAGCTCACCGTCGTTGGGTTTTCAGGTGATCGGACAGCTGAGGAACTCGGAAGAAAGGAAGTGCGGGTCGTCGGAATATTTCCTCCCCGTACAGAAATAATATTAAAATGTGTAATTCATTATACTGATTATCGGTGTCAATTTTGTGTTACACAAATTTGACATTAACCCAACCTATTTAATATTCGTGTTATCAGGTCGTGTCATACACGTGTTTGTGTCAGAAAATGGTCAACCCTAACCTGCTAATTTCGTGTACAGTTCGAGTCGTGTTATCGTATCGTGTCGCAAATTCTCACCCTCAAGGGAAATATACATGTCCATTTCTTAGACACACACATGAAACAAATTAAAACTTTCAACAAAATAAGTTAAGACCCATGATAAGAGAAAATCAATTTATATCTAATAATCCCTTTAAAATTTAACAATCACTGTTATGTTGTATTTTTTTATTATCTTTCAATTGAGTATTTATATATATGATATATTAAATAAATATATAAAAGTATATAGTTTGCACATCTACCCAATTTCATGTCTTGCATTTTTTAAAAACTGTTGTGTCGCGGGTCCATTGCTTCTTAGGTGTGATTTTTCAAGGCAGTTCATCTATTGCAGTCATGATTGCTTTCCAGCTAGCCTTTCTATGAAGCCACGTGGTAATCAT
Source organism: Camellia lanceoleosa (assembly GCA_025200525.1). Taxonomy (NCBI): domain Eukaryota; kingdom Viridiplantae; phylum Streptophyta; class Magnoliopsida; order Ericales; family Theaceae; genus Camellia; species Camellia lanceoleosa. The sequence goes on from CM045769.1 coordinate 41,385,016, forward strand.
TTCAACTAAAATTTGACAAAAATCTAGACTTTTTTTTACTACTAAACTATATATGGGTTATTTTGAGTAACTCACAATTGGATAAGGTAGGAACTATTTTACAATTTTGCCCCTAAAAGTATGGCACATACTACTCAATTGCACAACTTCCTTCTAACCAACAGTATTGATTGGACCAGGCTGAAAATTAAAAATTCGGGTTAAAATTGAGTCGTCAAACCACGAAAATACAAGGACTACCGGTATTATTTGTCCAAATTAGAATTTCAATAATTAAAATTTGAAAATTTCTAGATAAATCAACGAAGATCGATAGAAGCAACGATGAGTGAGTGCTATAGGATCATGGTTAATGGAAATGCTATGGGGAAGGGAAGACCAAGATTGATATGGGATACTTTACTAAAGAAATAAGTGCATTTACTTAATTTCTATAGGATGGCCCTTTCCATGGCCGTTGATAGAGCATGATAGAGAAAAGGATTCATGTAGATGACCCCAATTAACTAGGGAGATTGCTTAGGTTTAAAATTTCTAGATACAGGTTAATTGATCATTTATTAAAATAAAAAATATAAATAAAACTCTGAGCTTGTTTGAGAAGTGCTACCGTAACACACTTTTTTTTTTTTTACTTTTAGGGTCGCATCACCTCTTTACTTTTCTGCATATCTTTACGTAAAAATTCAAAAAGTTATACTTATTTAACACTTCCCAAACAACCCTTACATTTCACTAAGCATACTTAACATTTAGCACTGATGCAAGTCTCTCTAACTTAAAATAAAACCCATTATAAGTTAACATTCAAATTTAAGTGGTATACAATTATATTGTTAGAATAGTTATTTTACATTTTATTGTTCTTACATTATATTTACTTAAGTTGAGGGTAAGATGGTCATATCGCTTTTGTTAGAGTTTGTATATATATTTTCTTGATGTAGAGTTAAAATAGATTCATCGCATATAAAATTTCTCTCTCTTTTCTTATCTCTTCTTTTTCCCTTAAATCGTAACCCTAAATTTCTTCATTATACATTCTAACTTAGTATCAGAGCAATCTATTGTTCATTAGAAGGTGTTCTACAAATTCCGGAGCTTGATTGGAGTTGACCGGGACATGTTGATGTCATCAGCCGTACGATGACGTCAACATGACATTAGCATTGTACGGACGGATCCTCTACCCCTAGGTTTGAAATTGCCTCGTGAGATTTATGATCTTTGTGGAATTTTTTGATCATCCCTGATATGAGTTTTCTATTTTCAAATGTTTTTCGCGATTTTTTATGCCTTCTTTTTAATTTGGATTTGGGCTGTGTGTTTGCTATTTTTTCTAGTTGGAACCCAATCCCTAGGAGCCGAAAATCCTCTTTCTAGTGGTTGTTGCTATCAATTTGTTGTTTTGCTGCTGTTGGGTTGATAATTGGGTCGTTTTTGCCTCAATCTGTATCAGCAGACCTGTGTTTCTAGCTCTAACTCTTGGAATTTATCATATAGAGGCTGAAATCTGTCTAACAAATGATTTTTGCTCTTAAGTTGTTCCGTGTTGGTGGGTTTTTGTTTTTGGTTTAATTTGGGTCCGAATCTGTTTGACAGACTAATGCTCTCCTCACTCATGTCTAATTTATCTTGGATTCTTGTTTACTGAGATCTCCATTGTGTATATTAATTAGTCGCTGGGTGATGGTTGTTGTGGGTATTGATTAATTGCAAGTATTTTGCTACTTTCGTGCTCGTGTTAAGTATTTTGTGTGATTGATCGTCATGGTGAGATCGAAGCCAAGGCTATGGCTATAGTAAGGATGATGATAGGCCTAAATCTATCACGACCATGAAATGGAATGGTGCCAATTACTTGGCTTTGGCCCACGTTGTCAAAATTTTCTTCCATGGTAAGAAGTCCTACTTCCTTAGCAAACTCCCTCCTACTAATGATATAGCTTATGATGATTGGTGTAGCGAGGAATCCTGTGTTATGGGTTGGATTTGGCATAGTCTGGAACCACATGTTGCTACTACCGTGGAATTTTGTGATACCTCTAACAGAATTTGGGAATCCCTTGCTAATTCTTTTTCGAATCAAAGTAATGTCTCTCAAATCTATGAGTTATATGAGCAGATTGTTGCTATGCGGCAATCTGGCCGGTCAATTCCCAATTATTATAGTAGTCTAAAGCCCTTATAGGATCAGTTATTGTAGCATCGACCCTTCACTACTGATGTAAACAAATAGAAGCAACATTGGGAGGAGTTTATGATCGCTTCCCTAATCTTCGGCTTAGATCCTGAATTGCAAGGGTTCAAGGATTTGATTCTTGCTAGTGAGACTTTACCTTCTGTTACTAATGCCTATTCTCGGCAGTTACGTTCTTCATTAGGCCAGGCACAACCCACCTCTGGATCCTCTCCATTGTCATCTTCTGCCTTGGTCTCTAGCAATTGTGATTGAGGGCCTACTCGCGGGGGTTTTCATGGCCCTTCTAGTCCACAGGCTCTTATTCCGATTCACAGGGTTCTCACGGAGGTGGCTCTCATGGTGGAGGCTCTCATAGTGGGGGTTCTAATGGAAAAAGGTAGTAGTGGACCTGGTTCTCGCACATGTGGTGATCGTGTGTACTCATTGTGGTTTCCAAGGTCATCTTGAACATTGGTGTTGGCGATATGGCAAGCGACCATGTGCATCGAGTTATGGATGCACAATTCTCACAATCACCCTTGTTCTCCACTGACTCTGTTGCTTCTCCATTTGATTCTCATGAGACACATGCTACTTAGATTAGTGAGCTTACTGCTCTTGTCCAGTCTCTCCGGCCTAGTCTACCTTCATCCTCTACCGCTACTATGGCTAGTTCAGGTAATATTGCATGTGTGGCTAAGTCTACTCAGCCTTAGCTCCTAGACTCTGGTGCTAGTTCCTATATCTTTGGTACTTTCTCTCTTTTTGATACTCTTAGGCATGTTGATCATACTATTATACTTGCGATGGATCTTTCTAGACACAATGGTCAAGGTCCTCTTCACCCCACTCCTTCTCTTCCCTTAGCTTCTGGTCTCTATGTTCCTAAGTTTTCATTTAATTTGCTCGCTGTTAGCCAATTAACTTAAGCTCTGCACTATTCAATAACCTTTTCTCCCACTTCATGTATTTTGGCAAGACCTCCGCACCAAGAGGATGATTGGTTCGAGCCATGAGAATGATGGCTTATATGTTTTGGATAATCGAGATTTCTACTCATCCTCCATCTATGGTATTGGCGCCATTATCTCCTCTTCATAGCATTTTAACTTGGTCACCCCTGTTTGCCCAAGCTCAAGTTGTTCCTGGTTTGAGTTATGTTTCTCAAATTGAGTGTGAAGCCTGTCAATTTGGAAAGCATCACTGTAGTCCTTTTCCTAGTCATAGTGTCAGTCGCGTGTCTGAGTTGTTTGCTCTTTTTCCATACAAATATCTGGGTTCCTTCTAGAACTCCCACTGTTAATGATTTTTTTTATTTTGTTATTATTGTAGATGATTACTCTAGGATGATTTGGTTGTTTTCAATGAAACGGAGATTTGATTTGCCTTCTATTATCTCTAAGCTTTATAATAAAATCTTTACTCAATTTGGGAAATGTACTAAGATATTTCGGTCTGATAATGCCTTACATGTGCAATCTATTGTGACTACCTTTTGTGATGATCGTGGTATTATTCATTAGACTAATTGTTTCAGCATCTCTTAACGGCGTTCTTGGGAAACACCGCCATTTGTTAGATGTTGCTCACTTCTTCGACATGTTTAACTATGCATGTCCTGTAAACAATTTTGGGACAATGTTGTTCTCACCGCTTTTTTTCATTATTAGTCGTGATGCCCTCTAGTGTAGTACACAAGTCTCCCTATTCTCAATTATATCCCACATTGTCTCTCTTACCATTTGCCTCCTCGTGTTTTTGGTTGTGTAGCCTTTGTCCATATTCTTGACCCCGGTTTGGATAAGTTATCTCCTCGTGCACGCAAGTGTATTCTTAGGCTACTTTCATACTCAAAAGGGGTATCAGTGTTATCATCTTGAGTCGTGTCGATACTTTGTCAGTGCTGATGTTACATTTTTTAAGTCCACTCCATTTTCTCCCTCATCCTAGGCAACAGGGCTTATCATTACTCTTCTCTTGTTGTGAGGGGGAGCCAACCTCCTCACCCCTACTCTTCACATGCTTTGTGTTCCTTCCTCCTCCTTGCCTATATCTTCTCCCTCCAGTCTCATCTCTACCCTCCTTTGCAAGTTTATCGATGGTCTCAAGCTTGTCACATTGTGTCTTATGTTGGTCTGACTACCATCTCCTTTGTCCCGAGGTTCCCGACTCCCCATTCCATCTGCCGAATGTGCCCTTGATGACCTTCCTATTGCCCTCCACAAAATGGCAATACTTGCACTGACATTCTATTGCTAATTTTGTTTCTTATGCTCGCTTCTCATGGTCTTCACTTTTTTGCTTGTAACTTGTCTAGTATTACCATTCCCGCTCATATCAACAGGCTATATCCATCTCCGGTTTGAAGCATGCCATGGATGAGGAAATGCATATCATAAGAATCAAACATGGGAACTACTCCTCTATCTTTTGGCAAATCTATTATGGGTTATCATTAGATTTATACTCAAGTAGAGTATCTTCTAGATGGAATTGTTGAGCGGCATTTAAGGCTATCACTTTGACAGCCAAAGGCTATACACTGAAGCCTATGGTGTTGATTACCGAGACTTTCTCTCTTGGCTCGTCTTAACTCAGTTCGGATCCTTCTCTAGTTCTGCAGTGAAGTCTTGGCCTTTATATCAACTT
>CM045769.1:41989946-42211930 GCA_025200525.1 Camellia lanceoleosa
TAATTCATCCCTAAACTATCAATTTCATCTAATTAGCCATATGGTCCAATTGGAGACAACTCCAAAGAATCAATTTTGGTGGAAACCTAACCTAATGGGTAAAAAGGCAATTTTACAATTTGGACAACCTAGATCACACAACCAAATACCTATCTTCTTACTTACACTATATTAGACAACTTACACATCCTACAACGAAACATCTGTCTTATTCTCCACCCCTCATTTCAAAATAGTAAATAAGAAAAGAGGGTTGCTATTAGCACCTACCTAGATTCTTTAGACCCCCTATTTCTTTGAACCCCCACCCTAAATCCTAAATTTCAATAAGATTTCTTTGAACGCCTCACTTAATACCAAATTTACCCCTATTCATAATATTATCACACCCAAGTGCACAAGCACCTAATTTTGCACATCCTCTCCTTCTCTTGTTGATGACGGTCCATCTCATGTTGAAAAGAACGCCGACGGTCTCTTTGCTGTTGAAGAACAATGGTCCGTTGCATCAGTAAACACCATTGCCTCGATAAAGAGCATTGCATTGACGGTCCATCATTGAAATTCCGGTCGACTAGTCGAAAAGGAGGAATCGACTCGATGATGTCCAAATCAGTGAATAACGGTCCATCATTACATCGACAAGTTGGAAATTCATCTCAAGTAAATACCGACTACCCATCTTATCAACACCATTGTCTTTCTTCTTCCCATCACATTTCCGATTGAACAATGCCGAAACTAAAGGTCATTTTCAGTTGAACAATGCCGACTAGTTGCATTATTGTTCGAAACCTATATATTAAGCTAAATGTTTGTGTTCAGTACTGTGTTACTGAACATAATCTTAATAGTCGACAAACCAGTACCGAACAATTCGAACAAAATAACAATTTAAAATGTCCAAGAAAGTTAATGCAAGAAACTTACCAATGGAACGCCAACCCCATTAGAATTGTTGTCATCGTCCTCCATTACTCTATAAGTATCAACGAATGGTAAAATAACTGATAAAGAGTAATACGTTGGACTTGAAAAGGAATACGTTTTGGTTCAAGGTCATTGGTTCAAGAGGGCTTATAACGGTGATGAAGAGGATACATTCAAGATTTGTGATGGTGATGAATAGGTTCAAAGTAACAGGTTTAGGGTTTAGGTTGGTGGAATATGTTGAGGTGGAGGTGGAAGTGTGGGTGTGGATGGCGGTGGGGGTGGAGGTGGAGGTGGGTGTACAATATTGTAGAGTGTCATTGTAATGGTTTTTATTTAGTACGTGAGTGTTCCATTAAAGGATGTCCTTTAATGTAATTTTACTTCAAGATATAATTGTAATAAAAAAAAAAAATTGAGGGATCCAAATAAATTAGGTAGGTGCTAATAGCAGTCATCTAAGAAAAAAGAGTGTTTGGTTATATAGTTCAAGTTATTCAAATTTTGAAATGACCTTTTTACACATCAAATTATGTTATAGTGGTTACTAATGTGGACATCGTCTCGAATTGGAACAAATTAGCCTAAATTAGAAACTCTCGGGATTAAATACATGAAATTGACAGTAATTTGTACCAAAATGACTGCCTTACTAGATGATGCCACATGGCTTTGGTCACCCAAATAAATGGATGTCCATGGTAATCTTAGTAAGCTTTTAATAAGTTGTTTGTTCCAAAAGTAATAGCTATATTTGAGGATGACGTGGCACCGATGACCCATAGGAATGGTGGTGCTTGGTGATTTTATCAAATGTACCTATCAGATAATGGAATGGTAGTGGTTTCTTATTTTCTAGGACTGGGTTTGAGATATATTCTCTCATGATATCTCCTTAGCATATCTGTTGCAAACCATATCCTTATTACTTATGGGTTGGTTGCCAACCATTATTCTCATTCTAAATCAACATATGGGATGAGGTTTGGTAGTTACGGCACATGGCATTAACCTGTTGCATTTGAAGCTACATTTTTGAGGTACCAATGGGTAGGAATAGAGGAAGGAATAGATGGCAACACCAGATCATTTATGCTATTAGAAAATTCAACAAAACATGAGATAATTGGGTCTCAATTCATGTTGTTCAGACCGTTGCCACTCTAGGAGCTAACCTAGTTTCTCACACTAGCTAGAGGTAGTTGAGAAAGTGGGAGAAGTGTCTCTGACGGCTAAAAAGAGGCCTGGTTATATAAGGGGGCAAATTGCAGAAACTGAGAAAGACGTGCAATCTAACACACATCCAATCCAAATCAATTAAGACCCAATGTCATTTAGCTTTTAGTTTTATCAAGTTTGTTAATCATATGATTTGATTTTAATGATGTCTAAAATATTATGGGATAAATTGTGATTTTTTAATATATATATTTTATATTCTTTGACATAATATTTTCTGTTAAAATATATGTTGTATATGATGTATTTGATATAAATATTATTTAAATAGATTTTACTGTGCATCACATATTTTTTAATAGAAAAGCTATTATTCAGTTACTGCATAACATTTGAAATTCTTTAAGTTGGAAGAAAAATCAACAAAACACTATTCATCGAAAGCAGCCATTGGCCTATTATTTCAAACTTTCGCCTGCCATTTTTGAGAAAGAGAATCGGTGCCCGTGCTCCGCGTGTTGAGCGTGCCCAAGCTGCAGCGTCTCCTAAGTCAAGAAGAGGAGCGTCCCTCTCCCAACGGGATATATTTTTGGGTATATATAAAAGTGTTTTAGTTGGAAAAAAATATGAAGTGAAGAAAAAAAAATCTGTGATATTGAAATACTCTCAAATATTGTGCTACATTGGGATGTATTTTCTGTGAAAAAATTTGTTGAGAATTTGAGTAAAAATTATAAAAAGGTTTTTACACCATTCTTATTATTGTAAAAGAGAGTTTTTGTGAGTAATTTTTTTGAGATAAAATCACTTGGATTAGGTGCGACTAAGAACCGAATTCTAAACTAGTCTGAGTGATCGGGATTTGTCACTTGTTGTAAGGTTCATTAGCACCCGTGAAGCTAGTGGTGTAATTACAATTTGAAGCAGAGTGAAGAAATTTCCGATAAGGATACTTAGGAGACGTAGGCCTAGTATGCCGAACCACTATAACTCGTTGTGTTTGATTTCTCTTTCATTTTGCTCATTTTATTTCATTATTCTATTTTATATTGTTGAGCATATTTATTTATTTATTATTTGAATTAATTTTTAATTTGACAATTTATTTAGAAACCCAATTCACCCCCCTCTTGGGTTGCCTACCTGGGATAACAAAGTTGTTTTTCAATTTCCAGTTGTTATTTTAATGTTCAATTAGTGGAAACAAAATGAATAACAATAGCATAGGTGGAAATAATGGAAAAGTAAAGATTGAAAACTGAGAGGAGATAACAATTAGTGAATATTTTCATTACTTAGGTTTGATTATTAATAAGGATGGTGAGGTCGGAGACAATGTGATTCACAAAATAAAAGTAGGTTGGTTCAAGTGAAGGAGTGCATTTGGCATATTATACAATCAACAAATACCAACAAAATTGATGGAAAATTTGTATAGAACATCTATAAGACTGGAGGTGTTTTGAGGGACAGAATGTTCCGCAACTAAGAAACATGTGCACAAAATGAGTGCTGTTGAGATGACAATACTTAGATGGATGTGTAATAAGACTAGAAAAGATAGAATTAGACTTAGACAAGATTACATCCGTGAAATGGTAAGAGTAGCACCTATTAAAGTTAAATTGAGAGAAGACATGATAAGATGGTTTGGTCATATACAATGAAGACCTATAAATGCAACAATAAGGAAAAGTGATAGGATTACCATAAATGGAGATGCTACGGAGAGGGGAAGACCTGAGTTTTCATGGAATGTGGTAATGAAAAAAAGCATGAATTTATTTAATTTAACTGAGCATATAGCCTTTGATAGAGTTGAATGGCGAGAAAGGATTTATGTAGCCGATCCCACTTGATTGGGACACAAGACTTAGTTTGGTTTGGTTTGGTTTGGCTTATTTTAACGTTCAATCAGTTTTTAGCTAGTTAATTACCATTGTACTTCAATTTCTTTGAATGCAATTCAAATTTCCTTTTACAGCACTTGTCTGGTTCCTTTCTCATTTCAACACCTAGGAGATTTTAAGTCCTCTTCACCGAGGCAAGAAAAGAACCAAGTGGTTCATACCCCTGGACAACACTCAAATCTCCTGCTTTGGAAGTTACATAATAATCACATTGGGCTGCACTCAATCCTGGAACGCTCAAGCATTCAGAACTGAGCCCAGAGATAGCTCAAGCAAGAAACATTAGTTTGAGGATGAAATACGAAAAATGACAATAGTTTAGGGGGGAACAAGAGAAATTAATCCAATTTTAAATTAAACACTCAAGACTAAATAATGTTGGTGTCATTGATATACTACTGAGTGAGTGAGTGACTCTGTTTCCTAGTCTGTCAGAGTCATGGAACAAAGCAATCAGTCTATGAGAGTTGTGCATGTAACAAAGTGATATCAAACTTGAGTTCCTGAAACATTGTGAGATGCATATGAGTATATTTCATATATTCAGAAGGTGGTTTCCTCATTTCTGTTCTATCAAATAATGCATTTAAATAATATATGTACATATATATATATATATATAAAATTACAGATACTGTCCTACATATATAACTTACGATTATGCATAACATTCTTCAATAATTTTTACAACAGACATTTGAATCATGGAAAGAAGAAACAATTCAATTAAAGTGACAGTGAAAATGTAGATAAGCATAGACAAAGCCAACAAAAAAATAATGAATAAAATTGAGACTCTATTGATTTAGATTTAGGTTAGAACAGAATTTAGGAAAGAAAGAGAAGGGGAAGAAAGACCTCTCGCAAGCGTCTTCAAGGGAAGAGAAAGGGCGCTTGAAGTCAGGATGACAGACTCGCCAGGCATCCTGGTACGCCATCTGGAGCTCCACCTGATTCACCGGGGGTCGAATTGCCTTCTGTTGCTGTTGCTGTTGCTGCTGCTGCTGCTGTTGTTGCTGCTGCTGTTGCTGTTGTGGATTTGAGTTAGGGTTTTGATTTTGCTGTTGATTAGGGATGGAATTGGAATTAGGGTTAGGGTTAGGGTTAGGATTGGGGGTTTGTTGTTGTTGTTGGGGGTTGATGGGGCGGTGTTGTTGATAGCCAGGAGGTCTGAGATGAGCGTCGATGTTGGAAGGAAAACGAGAGATAGCCGCTTGCTGCTGTTGCTGTTGTTGCTGCTGCTGTTGTTGTTTCTGCAGTTGAAAGATGAGGAGCTGTTGTTGCTGTTGTTGCTGCTGCATCATTAGTTGCTGCTGAACCAATGCCTTTGCCTCTTCCATCTCTCTCTCTCTCTCTGCCTCTTCTCCTAAACCCTCACACCTTGCTGAACTGTTCGTAAATAGATCATTCGGTAAGTGCATCGCCAATGGTGTGTGTTATAGGATAGTGTGTTAAGTAATTTCAATCACTCTTTATTTTTTACTAGTTGAAGTATAAAAAAATATACTCTTTATTTTACCTAATTAGTTTAGCTATGGCGTGTTTCAATCATACTTTTTTTTTAGCTAGTCATTCAAACTAATTTAACTAATTTTTAAAACAAAAAAATGTTATATATTACTGTCTTTTTGATAAAATATCACATACGTATCAAAGGCTAATATGGTTGCTAATGTGACATTTGCAATAATATTTTTCAAAATAATATTTTTAATATTAATTTTAAAAATATTGTAAAAAATAATTTTAAGTAATATTTAATTTTTTTTTATAAAATTTATAATATGTGAATATATACCAACATATGTATTTTGTGGAACCATCTTGAAGGGGAGAGGAGGGGAAGAATAAAAGAAAACAATAAAGAATTTTTTAAAAAAAATAACAATACAAAGGAAGTTCTTCAATAATTGTAATTTATCAAAATAAGAACCGAAAGAACACAAATTAACTAATCAAAAATCTTACAAAGGTCAATGAATAAAAAAAAAAATCATAAATAGCAGAGTTAGGAATAAACTTTAAACTAAATAAACTATTTCTAATTCAAGTTGTTACAAATTTCAATGTAGATGCCACAAATGCTCAACTAAGTCTACTTGGAGTTTAGAATGAGTTTGTTTATCTCTGATGCGATGATGATTTTGAATGAATTCATAAAGTTCGGGTGTACACTTGTGTGACACTGCTGGAGGGAGACTTTCATCGATTGCATCATGATTACAGTCTACATTTTGTTCATTTCGCTCATCCTCAACAATCATGTTATGCAATATTATACATGCCTTCATAATAACTTTAAGGGTTTCAACTTTCCAAAAACGTGCAGGTCCTGTATGCTAATCACATTTTGAATTGCTCTTATTTTTTTTGAACGATTGAAAATGTGCATAACAAAATCCTTCACATAAAGCATCTACCTAATCAAAATTGAAAACTTGATATTTCTTCAAGAAAATGAAAAAAAAAAATTATTGTTATACATGGCAAGCACATAACATGCCTCCTGCCAAAGTTCACATTGGAAAAGCACCTTGCATCTTCTTTCAAACACATAAACACACACACACACACACCTGACATGCATTAATCGAGATTGAGAAAACATCGATGTAATAATCCCCTACAATCAATTCAAACCAGCAAAACTAAAACAAAAAGGGAAAAAAGAATGACTTCAAAGTATTCCAATCCAATTTTTAGGTGGATCCAGGCTTCTTTATGTGGCCCTTACTCCATCTCTGGCTTTCGCTCTTTGGGCACTACCACCCACCACCACCACCACAACAATGTCAACTGTAATCAAAATTTAAAGAACATGATGTATTACTGTTGGCTTTTTGGCTTTCGAATGTTATTTTTGTAATTGCGACCGTGCCAATAAGGATCAATCAGTCATTACATAAAATTAATTTCTAACCAATTATCAGACGATTGTGTTTTAGTTCTTTCAGCCTCAATGAAGAAGACTTTTGTTGGTGGCTTGATTTAGGAGAATTAAGCAAGATAACAATTAAATGAAGAACAATTGAAGCATTTCATTAAAATGAAAAACTTACAATGAACCAAACTCAGCCTCGTAGAGGTTTACAGTAACAATCTACTACTTGAAACTACTCCTATGAACGAAGTGCAGTGTAGGAATTTAAAGTACAGGAATGTAAAGAATAAGAAATGTAAGGCTGAAAATATAAAACTGGAAAGGAAAATAAGTAGAATAAGACTGGTTTTTTGGATCTGAGTCTGGGGCTCTTTTTCTGGGCCTTCTCTGTTATTTATACTTCTCAAGGATGACCATTGAACTGCATTTCTAACCGTCGAACTGCTCCTCCATGATCGCTGATCATGTTGCCTTATAATTAGCTCCACTATGCCATCACTTGCAGTTAGGCTTCCCTCATAAATTTGAATTTAAATGTGAGTAACCGTTGAAGCCACATCACCTTGCATCTCTTTGTTGATCCACTGCTACTCAGATCTCGTAATAACCAATACTAACTGCCACGTGTACGATCAGGATCGAAGACTTGAATAGTCTTCCTGTATTACCCTTATTCTGTCACGCGTCGAATTGTAGTTGGCTTGTACAAAATATGTAGCCAACATTACCCCCCGCACTAATATACCCAATACTTTGTGATATTAGTGGATCAAGGTCTTTTATCCACGTCTTAGAACGTGCATGGGCTTTGCATTCTTCCAGAAATGCAACTGTCATTCATCATCTGCATTAAACTCTCCTTCAATCTTTTGAACACCCTCACCACCTTAGTATTTGAACAGACTGATACATTTTTTATGGTTGAATCAATTTTCTCCTCCATTGATCGAGCACACGAAGAGTCATCTGATGATGCTGTTCCTCCTCAAAAGAACCTCCATGCATTAATTAGTCACCTTTACCCACCTTTCTATATTCAGGTCATGGATGCCTTTGCAAATAATCAACCCTTGGACTATGAACACATTGCCCTTAATCCTTTGATTCAGAAACTTACAAATATAGATATGGGAAGTTCTTCTTCTGACTCACCCTTGGACTATGAACAAACTGCTCTCAATTCTTTGATTCAGAAAGTCGCAAATATAGACATGGGAAGTTCTTCTTCACAACCCTCTGCATGGGATAAGGCTACAGTTTCTTATTTCTCTGGGGCTTCTGACTGGACAAGCTGAGGCCTGTGTTTTAAGGGAGCGAATCAACCATCACTTTGTCGAGTTTACTGACCCTTTAGAGTTCCCTTCCTATACGCGAAGCTCGGTGGTCTATCCTTACGTGCCCATTGACCATCGACGCAGTTTGGAGGAGAATCTGCTTGTAGCATGGTACACATCCTCCATGCCTACAAAGATAGTGCACGCTGCCCGACACCCCGAAGAGGCACAAGGGTACAATCCATCATTCTTAGCCAAGAAGGCGAAACTTTGTTCTTCTGACTGGCTCGATTATATTAATGCCCTTGTTCATTCTGCCCTTGCTCCTCCTCCTAAAATGGAGGCTTCCATACCTTCTCCTTCGCCAACTCCTTGCTGGACAGAGAAACTGAGGCTTGTCCTCTCCGCGGATGAGGTCTTTCCACTTTACAAGTCTCTACCTCCCCCTACTCCAGTTGAGCGGAAGCAAGCCCAATTCCTGCTTGCGGCCTTCTCTCACTTGCCTTTCAGTGTTCTTGAGGACGAAGTCCCTCTCAAGAACCTTCGAAGGGCTTGTCATATTCTGACTCGGGGTCATGTCCTCAATCCCCTCGCCCAAGCAGAGCTTCACATGTTTTTGGACCAACTTCCATTGCTTCTCCACTGGTATCGGACCTCTATAGCCACCACTTAATCTTTGGACCAACTCTCGTCCCTTCGAGTTCATGCCTAGTACGAAGCACAGAACTTCATTGAAGAATTCGAAAACTTCAAGAATAAAGATTCTGCGTACTTCGGATATAGACGAGTTGGAATAAGGATTGAGAGAAACAACATTCAAAATAAAGGCTGAAGAGCTCTTTTATGAAGTGAGATCACATCAACTTATGTAGCCAATCCTAGAAGAAATAGAGGATAGAATAAAGAAATAACAGAAATTCATTAATCATAGTTGGACCAAATTTCACGATCTTGTTATTTATTCTATTCCTTACTTTTATGAGCTTCAATTTGTACCCAAAGAGGGCCGTTCAATGTAATTGCTTTTGCTTTAATACAACTAAGACTTTTTCTTTGTTTGGCATTGTTTGATCTTGTCTCTGTTTGTCTTTAAAAGCAAATTTAGGGCTTCGAACTGAACAATCTTATCCTTCGAATATGGACTCAATCGTTTTAAATGAAACACTACAAAGAACCAATATGAACTTTTCCAATTTATGGAATATAGTTGACAGTTCTTGCCGATTTTCATTTAGAATCATTGTTTCGAATTTAACAATCTTACCCCTTAAAGCTTATTTTAATCATAACCAACATATGGTCATGGTTAGTATGATCAATCAGTTCTAAATTGACCATTTTTGCTTCGAACAACAGTTCATGCTGTTTTAGTTCAAAAGACAATCTCTTTCTGTATATATACAAACCAACTATTGGTTTTGATGTTTCGAATACCAATTTCCATCCTTAAGGGGTCTCAAGTTTTGCTTCGAAGGACATTACTTTCATTAAGAAACCTAAAACAGGTCTTTAATCCTTTTGAAGTAAACAAATACTTGAGTATTCTTACATCTTTAAGTATGTAATGTGTTTCGAAGCCGTTGTTATTTGACTTTTGGCACTAAAATGTGGTTTCGAAGCCAAATATTTTACTTCGAAGCTGGCATCAATATCTGGGATGTGTTTTTCCCTCCAAAAGTATCAATATTAAAGGAAATTCTTCGTATTCGTACTTTTAGTACTTAACAAATTACGCGATATATCTTCCAGACACAAAGGCTTTTAAAACCCTTTTATTTCGTGCTCTGAAATCACTTGTTCGCTCAACACACAAACCCTTTATCTCTACTGATCTTCCACTTCTCTCTACTCCCTTTCCCAGCTTTGTCCTCTAAGAAAGCGTTCTATCAATGGCTTCTTCTTCATTGAAAGTGCCAGTCGTAGAGCGTGCGAGCCCGTTTGTAGCCCTGAAAAGGATCATTGATGCAGAATGTGAAAAGTACAAGGCTGGGGAGAAAAGCGCCATTGACAGACGCATCTTCATCCCTCGTCGTCATGTGTAACAAGACTGTGCTTGGGCCCATATTCAAGGAGATTATTACTGAGCTTCTAGTTCTATATCCACGTCTGGAAGACCATTGTCTCATTTACGAAAGTGGCTTGGACTGAAGGAACTGGAGGACGAACCGCCCCCATTGATGCTGGCCCACGGCGAGAACGGAGTGGCAAGAATGGTATGATCGGGTTATCCCTAATAGGACTCTGGACCTTCAAGAACTTTGCCTTCTCAACGCCTTCCGACTATCCTGGTTAACTATCTCAGAGGACCCTTTCTTAATTCCTACTGCCCTGTGCTTTTGGAATTCTGCCTTTAATTTCTTTCAATTCAGATGTGGGATGATGGCCCCTACTGTTTTTGACATTTGCCATCTATTAGGATTATCCCCCATTGGAACCCCCCTTGGACTAGATTATCCTGACCTAGCAGTCCCTTTTTCCCTCCCTTCTCTTAACTCATCCTATAGTGACTTCGTCAAGGCTAAGAATAGAAGGGAGGGTCCTGTGACTGATAGGGAATTCTTTTCTTTCCTACTGTATTGGCTTTGCAAGTTCCTTTTCTCCACCTCCTCGAAAAAAATCATGCCTAAATTTGCCCCTCTTGCTAAAGCCCTTGTTTTTACAGAAGAAGGTGGCTTTAGCTCCATACGTTCTAGGTCACGTATATAAAGTCTGTTATCTTTTCTGTGAGAAACCCTTAGATGCCAATCAATGGGGGTCATTTTGGATTCTTCAGTTTTGGCTTTTTGCTTATTTCATTGAGTTACAATCCAAATGCCTTCAATTTTTTGAGCTAAACCCTCCTACTCATGGCATGAGGCTAGCCAATGCTTCACTTTGTTCTTCTACCTTTGCTTTTTACTTCTCTTTCTTCCACCAACTTCCAGTTTCTCTTCCTTCTTACAGCTTTCGTCCCTTCGAACCCATTACTATTGGCCTATCTTGGTTGAAGAATTTCCTAAGTGATAGGTTCTGTGCTTCACCTGCTCACAAAGATATATGAACTTCTATTCTGATCCCTAGAGAATTATTCATTAGGACCATGAACCCCAAAGCTTACAAATGCATTGTTGAGCCCTATTGTCCTGCTCAATTTGCTAGACAATTTGGCTTCTCACAAGGGGTCCCAATACCTCTCTGCAATAACACCAATCTAAGTCTTATCAGCAGGGATTTGAAAGTTCGAAGGTCCAGACTAGAAGAGGCAACTTCTAAGTTTATACAGGACTTGATCGATTTTGAGTATATCCCTTTTTTTCCTCAAGATAACCTGTTAAAGAAGTACCAAAACTGGTGGGTGACCAATATGGAAGTATACTTGGCCATTTCTCCTCAAGACCTACTAATGGTGTTGGATGTGTCCAAGCCCAAAGGAGCTGGAGTTATTACTTCTTCCACTGTTCTTACCACTTCAGTTCCTGTGCCTGCCACCACATAGTCTGCTCCTACTGCCTCAACTCCTCCTAGAGTTACTCAGGCTGCCTCAAAGAAAGGTATATACTCTTGTTCCTTCTCCTTTTGCCTTCTTTATAATGCTTTTAGCCTTATCTTTAGTTCTTCTTTTGTGAAGGTGGTGCAGGTGCCTCACAGGGAGGTTCTCCTCAGAAGACCCAAGCTTTAAATCTTCTCAAAAGCAAACAGCAACAAAAGAAAAGGAGACTTTTACTTGAGCCTGAAAAGGAAACACCTAAGGTTCGAGCAGAAAAAGAAGAAGAGGTAAATCAAGAGCATGAGTCACCCTTGAAAAGAAGAAAAAGAGTGACCGTCCCTTTTTCTGACTTGGTTCAAGATCGCACTCATGAGACAACTGCCAGAGTAGTAGAACAGGAACTCACTTCTGAAGAATCCGAATCCCAGATTGAAGAGAGAGAAATTGAGAAGGAGCAGGCAATACCAGTACAGAGAAAAAAGATGACTGTCTCTCATTCTGATTTGGTCGAAGACCCTATTCATGATGCAGCTGCCAAGGCGGTAGAGCAAGAACATTCTAAGGCCATAATTGTTTTTGAGAGAGCTGAGAAGAGACGGCAATAACAATTCTTAAGAGATGAAGCTGCTGCTGCTGATGCAATCCAAAGGAAAACTACAAGAAGGCAACATATTGTTAAGCACTGTTCCCTTCGTAGCTCTCCTATTATTGCTATCACTTTTGAAACAAGTAACTTCTTTCAAGCCTCTACTGTTTTTCTTTGTCAAATTTTTGGTATTGAGACTTGACATTACTTTGTACTTCTTCTTTTGCAGAAACAACTATTGAGCCTATTCTTCCAATAAGGACTCTCTCAGTTTCAGTTGAAGTTGATCAATTGCAAAATGTGAGATCCATTCAAATAATACTCCCACTTCCTAGGCCTACATTCTCTGTACCCTCCTTGAGGCCAAGTATTCCTGCATTTATTTCTTTTCGTTTAAATCCATACCTCCCTTACTTGTTTTTTGATCTATCTCAATTTAATTCTCTTTCAAGCCTTGCTCTTCCTTCTCCTCCTAAGGAAATTCTAGCTATTACCTTCTCTTCGATGGTAGCTGATTCCCCTATAGAGGGTGCTGGCAGCTCTCCAACTCTTAGTTTATTACCTTTGCCTAGTTCCAGCTCTTCTTCCCTTGATTTATTGGTGGCTAGAACCATAGAGACTGTTGAAGTTCCTCCATCCATTTCTCCTATCCCTATGCAGTCCTTTGTGTCTTCCACCAAAGCCCTTTCTGCCCCCTTCATGTCCACAGATGAGATAGACATTTTTGAAGCAAGACTAGCTAGTCTCTTCGACCTGCCTTCTACCTCTCCAATGGATAGTGATGAGACTGAGCCGTTAGTTTTGGCTGATTCCTTGTTAGAAATTTTTGAGAGCTCTTCCTTCAGTAGTAAGCCTTCTTCACCTCTGATAGACTTAGATAACTGCCTGGAGTTATTGACATCTTTTTCGAGGATTCCGTTCGAGGCCTTAAAGAGACCTATAATAAGAAATGGCTTCCTTCAGTGCTGCAAGATTGTTGAGCAATCTGGCATGACTGTCTCAAGTCATTTATCTCAGGCAGTAGCCACTATTGACTTCTATATCAACATTTGCCATGCTGCCAAGGCTACAGAAGAGAAATTGGTTAAAGATCAGAGCTCTGCTTCCGTAGTGCATACTGAAGTATAAGAACTAAAGGAACAACATTCTTCTGTCTCCCACTTTCGAACTCAATTACTAGAGAAGAAAGCTCAACTTGAGGATGAGCTATTTGCAGTGAACCAAGCCTTAATCCGAACTGACACCAAACTACAGATCACCAACCAAGGACTGGCTCACCGAAAGCAGGAAATGACCACAGCCATCCAGTTTTTCTCATCATTTAAGAATAGAACATCCATTGTAAAAGAACAACTGAGACATTGTAATGATTTCTGGGCCAATTTATAGCAAAATGTATTTAACTCTTTATGAAGAACAAATTCTTATTTATCATTTGAGTATTCTCGTGTTTTTGTACTTGGTGTTTATTTTATTCCTTGTGTTTCCCAAATGGTTGGAAATAAGGCTTCAAATATCTGCCATTAATCTTTTTGGGATGTATGTATCCATTCAAATTTCGCAAAATGCAGGACTCTATGAATTTGATATGGTTCTTCTTAATTAGGTAACCATTTGCCAAACTTATGGCTTTTAATCCCTATTAGGAGTATTGTCTTCCATACCAAATCACCTTTATCAAAACCAATGTATTTGACTTTTTTATTATAGTTTTTGGCTGCTTTCTTCTTTTGAAAAATAATGCTATTTAATGCCAGAATTCTAGCTTCACCTATGCTTTCTAATTCCAAATACATACTCTGATGGTATTGCTCAGGATCTAACTGGTCTTGGCATCTTACCCTCAAGGACTTAACATTAATTTCCACAGGTAACACATCATCATGCCCATATACTAAGGCATAAGGAGTGACTCATGTGCTTGACCTTGGGGAAGTTCTATAAGCCCACAATACTTCCAACAATAAGTTATGTCAATCCCTAGGATTGTCTTCCACAACCTTTTGTATTCCTTTTTTCAAGGACTTATTGGATGATTCAGCTTGACCATTGGCTTGTGCATAATAGGGGGTGGAATTAACAAGGCTAATTCCAAATTCTGCCACAAAAGACTTTACCATCTTCCCATCAAATATAGTTTCATTATCAACAGTTATAGTCTGTGGGATACCAAATCTATGGATTAAATCTTTAATGAATCCAATGACCTCAATCTGGTCTACAGCCTTGTATGGCTTAGCTTCGACCCACTTAGTGAAGTAATCAGTGGCCACTAAAATGAAACAACGATGCTTTGAAGAAGGTGGGTGTATCTTCCCCATCATATCCATGGCCCATCCTCTAAGTAGCCAAGGCTTTACTACTGCATGCAGCTCAATTATGGGCACATGCCTTATTGTGTCATGCTTTTGACATGCCTGGCAACCTTTTGTATATTCTATGCAGTCTTTAAGGATAGTTGGCCAATAGTAGGAATGCCTTCGAAGCAACCATCTCATTTTCACCCTAGACTGATGAGCACCACAGATGCCTTCATAAACCTCAGCCATAGCTGTTAATGCTTTTTTTGGGCCTAAACATTCCAACAATAAACCATCTCCCCCTCTTTTGTAGAGAGCATTACCATACATCATGTATTGCATAGACTGCAATTTAATTTTTCTACTAGCCTTTGAAGATGAGCCAGCCAAGTACTGCATTATTGGATGCCTCCAATCTTGTTCTTATGAGTCATTATGGTTGACTTCTAGGACCACATTCCTTTTATTCAAGGGTGGTATTAATTTCTGATATGTTGTTTGGCTTATGTCTCTTTGAACATTATCCCTTCTCTTGAAATTCGAAGCTTTCTAAGCCACATCATTAGCTCTATTATTCAAGAATCTTGGGATATGAGTTACATTTGCTATTTGAAATTGAGAAAGCAGATGTAATGTAACAACATAGTATGACAACATGCTTATACTTTGACATTTGAAAATCCCTACTTGGTTAACCACCAATTGAGAATCTCCAAATATGTCAACTGCATGAACTTGTAATCCAATAAGAATTTCCAGTCCCACTATTAAGGCTTCATATTCAGCTTGATTATTAGAACAAGTAATTTCATCCACTCTAAAACCATATGTGGTTTCTACTCCTTGTGGTGACTTAATCACTATACCAATTCCAATTAGGCCATTGGCTTTTGATCAATCGAACTACATTTGTCATGGCTCAACACTAGCCATACCAAGTTCCATTATTTCTTGGCTTTCTGTTTGAGATGGATGGTCTGCCAAAAAATTAGCTAAAACTTGTCCTTTTACTGCCTTTTGGGGAACATATTCTAAATGAAATTCTGATAAGGCTAGTATCCATTTGCCAATTCTTCCCCTCAACATAGGTCTAGATAACATATACTTAACGAAATTTGTGGTTGCAATTACTAAGACAGTTATGGGCAAAAGATAGTATCTTAATTTCATTGCAGCAAAATACAATGCAAGGCACAGCTTTTCTACAGTTGAGTATTTATATTCACAAGAATTTAGAAACCTACTAAGGTAATAAACAGCTTGCTCCTTGCCTTCTTCATTGTCATGGGCTAAGAAAGCTCCCAATGAATCCTCTGCTGCAGCTATGTATAACTTCAAGGGCTTCTCACCCTTTGGTGACATCAGCACTGGAGGGTTGGCCAAGTAGGCTTTGATTCCTTTGAAAGCAATTTGATGCTCTGCTGTCCACACAAATTCCTCTTCATCTTTTAGCCTTAACAAGGAAGAAAATACTTTAGTTTTCCCTGCAGTGTGAGAAATGAATCTTCGAAGAAAATTAACATGTCCAAGGAACTTTTGTAATTCTTTCTTACTTGATGGAGGTCTGGCTTCAATGATGGCTTTGGCTTTATTCTGGTCAATCTGTATTCCTTTCTTGTGTACTACATAGCCCAAGAATTTTCCAGATGATACGCCAAAAGCACACTTAAGAGGATTGAGTTTCAACGTGAACTTTCTCATTTTTTCAAAAGCTGCTTCTAAGTGAAACAGATGCTCCTCCATGGATTGGGATTTAACTACAATGTCATCAATATAACACTCTAAATACCTTCCAATGAGGTCATGAAAGATAGTGTTCATAGCCCTCTGATATGTAGCCCCAGCATTCTTCAGACCAAATAGCATTTTAACCCATTCGAAGGTGCTAATATTCCTAGGATATCTGAATACTGTCTTGTGAACATCCTCTTCTGCAATGTAGATTTGGTTATAACCAGAGTGCCCATCCATCATTGATAAAATTTGATGCCCTACTGAACTGTCTACTAACAAATCTACTATAGGCATAGGATACTCATCTTTTGGAGTTGCTAGATTTAAGTTTCTGAAATCAATGCATACTCTCATTTTACCATTCTTCTTAACTACATGCACAATATTGGATAGCCATTTAACATGCCTGGCTGTCCTAATAAAGCCTGCCTTGAGTAGTCTAAGAATTTCCTCCTTAACTTTCTAAATCATTTCTGGACTCATTCTTCTTGGTTTTTGCTTATATGGCTTGAAATTAGGCCTTATAGGGAGCCTATGTTCTACTAATGACCTATCCAATCCTGGTAGTTCATTATAAGACCATGCAAAACAATCTTTATATTTCTTAAGAACAACCAACAACTGGTTCCTGTCAAGAGCATTCAACCAAGCACTTATATAGATGGGCTGTTGTATAGAACCTTTCCCTAAATTTACTTCTTTCAAGGGGTCTTGTATCTGAGAACTTACTAAAGCTCCTTCTTTGATTCCTTCTGGGTTCGAAGCAATCTCCTTGCTTTATTCTACTCCCAGGTTCTTTGATTCAACATCTTTACCCTCCTCCTCATAGACAAAGTCTGTCCATAAGGCTTCTTCTTCCTGTATCTCCTGGACTTTTGTCTTAATGTCCAATGCACAGTATTTATCAAGGGCCAAAACTCTGGCCTGTTGCTGCTCCTGCTTGTAGCCATTTATCATGGCTTCTTTCTCTTGCTCCTGCACTTTCTGGACTATTGATTTTACATCCAATGTTGAGAACTTAATCAGAGCCAAAGACTTGGCTTCTAGTGCTTCATCTCTTTGTCTACAACCAGGCATCATTGTCATTCTTAACGACAACCTCTTCAACAACACTCTCCTAGACTAAGTGCTTCAGGTGTGTCACTTCCTCATCAGCCGTCACTTCGACTGAGCCATCAGGTTTCCTCAGTATACTGAGTAGTGTCACTCCCTCAATATACAATTTAGCCTCTGCGAAGTCTGCACAGGCTATGAAGGGTTGAGGATCTGCATCAATTTCCTCTGTCTCTCCATTGCCCAATGCCATCATTATTTTCTGATGCAAAGAGGAAGGCACACATTTGTTAGTGTGGATCCAATCTTTACCAAGTAAAGCATTGTACTTAGCATTGCTGTCGATAACGAAGAATGCCGTCATGCAGTCCCTGGTTCTTACACTCAGGTTGATGGGCAGAATTGCCTGACCCATCTGTTTGTCTCCAGCGAAGCCAGCAATGGTTGTGCTGGTTGGGATTAACCTAGGGTTTCTTTTCCCTAGTTTCTTCAAGGAAGATTTCGGTAGTAAGTTAACCGCTGCCCCATTATCCACCAAGACTCGGTTCAATTGTATCCCATCGAAGAAGGCCTTGATATGCAAGGGCTTGACATGTTGTGTCATAGAGTTCGAGGGCTACTCAAAAGGATATGAGAGGTTGATACTCACCTCTTCTTCACTCTCATATTTAGTTTCCATTGGGGTAGCCAATCCGGATTCATCTTGCACCATACTTACTTGTGAGTCTTCACTAGAGACTGGAATTAGGTCCATTTCTTGACCCTCCTGGTTCTCATCTCTAGCTTGGAATTCATGTGGTAATATGTGTACCATATTCACTGACATTGAACCAAATTGAATGGCTGGCTGTGCCTGTTTCTCCTCTTGGCCACCTTGTTCAGTTACTTCAGAAGTATCTTCCATACTGCATTCTGGCACTTCATTGCTAACAGACTCTTTCGAATGGTCTTTTCCGACTGGCTTTTCAACCAAAAATGTTTGTTCAGCTATAAAGGCTTCGAACTTTTCTTCCTCAACTAATCCTTTCTTTTGGCCTAGGCCAACTTCTTCTTCTATCTCACTATCACTCTTCATCAAAGCCTTCTCAAATCCTGCTAAACTGGACTTCTCTCTGGCTTTTAGTTCAGAGTGAACTTTGGCCAACTGTTCTCTGCTGTAGCCCATTTTGCCTTGTAGAGTTGGTTTTGGAGTATGGTCTGACTTTGGATTGTTCTTTCCTTATGTCTGGACCAATGAAGAGCTCTCTCTACTTTCTTTCAGGTCTTTTCTAGTACTGAGTGTACCTACGTTGAATCTTCCTCCTTTGTGATCTCGAAATTACTGGGACCATATCTGGTTCCTTTGTTTTTGGGTGTTTAAGCAATACCTAATTATTTGGGGCCACCAAAGGAGGTTTGACCATCCTACCTTGGTTTTCAACAACATCTCTTTGGGTAGATACCTCCCTAGGTTTGTTCTGCATGACAAACCAATCTGGAACTCCAGGTACCCACGAACTTACTGACCTAGATGTTGAACTGTTCTTTTATTCCTTCGAAGCCAACTTCGAAGCTGGCTGTGAAGGCCACTGCTTGGTTCTGACTTCATGTTTTGGGCCTAACTCAAGCTTTTTATGAAGAGGGCCACTTTCTGTCCTGCGTGAGGCTGGTCTGGGGGGCCAATCTCTGGCTTTGATCCCATGAATTGAACCATTCTCCAGTCTCCTTTCAGAATGACTACTCTCCATTCTATGGTAATTAGGTAGCCTGGACTCATATAAAGGTCTCTTGCCTTTAGAATACATTCTATCAGCTGTTGGCTCAACCATTAATGGTTGCTGCCTACCACTATTTGGATATGGCCTTTTGTTATATGCATTGGTTGGTTTAGGACGTCTCTGCACATCCCTGTAATATTGCTTACCATCAATTGGAAGCCCTTTCAACCACTTATAACTCAGTCTGCACCTAGGATACATCCTTTGCATTACAGCTGCCTCTAAAGAATCGTCATCCAGTGTTTCTTCATCAGAGTCTTCCCTTTAGTGTGAGAAACCTTGTCCAATAGCTGGTAGATTTCCAGTGTCTTTCTTGATAGTTGTCTGGTTGGCAACATGCATTTACATATTGACTTCTTCCAATTCTTTCAAGGATAAATTTTGGAAGTCTGGCATAATGACATTGGTTGCCATCTCTCCAATTTCTGGAAATGGATTACTGTCGATCCCCATGGTCTTTTCTACTTTAGCTGGGAATTTTAAGCTTCCTTTCCGAATTTGTTCTTGGATCCTGTCTCGAAAAACAATACAGTTTTTAGTCGAGTGAGACCAAGAGTTATGCCATTTACAGTATATTTTTCCTTTAAGTTCATCTGGAGATAGAATTTTGACTCTTTTTGGTAACTTAAGGAAGTTGGCCGCAAGCAAATGATCAAAAATATCATCTGCCTTAGTTAAATCGAAAGAGTATTTCCTATGAAGGTCTTTCTTTTTAAACTGCTGGTCAATTGTTGTATCCTTATGAATTAATGCTTCACAGATCACAAGTTCTTTCCCCACAATCTCTGCTACATCAATCTCATAATTAGGATCTCTATAATATGTCTTGTACGATGCATTATTTCGATCTTGTTCCTCCTCTAGTAATGCTTCGTACCTAGACACCTTATAAGTCAGTTCCACTAAGTCTCTGAACTCAGTTGAGTCAAACTTCTTTCGAAGCCTAAACTCTAAGCCATTTTGAGCCAATCTCACGAATTCTGGCTTTGGTAGGATGACTCTACATTTATTTCGAGCCCTTTTAAATCTGGCAGTAAACTAGGTAGCCTTCTCATTAGGGCTTTGACTCAATCTTGTCAAGTCTTCCATGGAAACCTCTGGCTCTAATTGGAAGAATTAGGCATGAAATGCCTCTTCCATTTGTTGCCACGTTTGGATAGAGCTAGGTGTAAGGTTAATATACCATACAAATGCTCCCCCAATTAAGGAATTTGGGAATAACCTTAACTTCATATAGTCATTATTAGTAAATTCACTACATTGAGCAGCAAACCTAGCAATATGCTCCACTATTGATTGGTTTCCATTCCCATAAAAAAGGGCAAAATCTGGTATCCTAAAACCTCTTGGGTATTTATGTACCCTATCTGCCTATTATGGGTATGGTTTCCTATACACAAGAGTCTGGACCCCCCGAGCCATCGGTCCACATATCTCTCTAACATTGTCAGCAATTTGGTTCCTAGGGACCATATTTTGTGCCTGCTAAACCATTACTGGAGGGACAAACACAGGATTTGGTGGACAACCTTGTGCCTGTGGTCCTCTTGGTCCATAAGGTGGTATATTTGGGACTGGTTGTCCCTGTGGTGCAGGTTGCTGTTGGGGGTGTGGGTAACCCCTTTGAGCCTGTCTTGCGAAAGGACCTGTGAAAGGTGCTGAACAGGTGTTATGTCTCTTCCATTTGTAAGAAAACGTTCCAACCCCCTGGGTATAAATTCGAATAAGGGATTAGTGAACCCCCTCGTGCCAAGTATGGCTTCGAACATGGGATTTGGAATCATTCTTATGCCATTTTCTTGTACTGGGCCAGATCCACCAATTGGCATGACTTCACTGTTAAGTACTGAGGCATTTTGACCTGCTATAGGCCTCGAAATAGGTTCGTACCAAGACTGAGGTAATGGTCTTTCATAGTTCTGATTACTAGTTTGACCATTAGAATGTCCATTAACTTGCATAGGCTGTTTATCTCTAGCCAATCTTTGCTGAGGGACATTTAAAACTTCCTCTATGCGTCTTGCGTTTGTTGGTTGGTGGTTATTCATTCGATCCAAAAAGGATGTTGCCCACTTTTCCATCGTGTTCATTAACTGATGTCCCATGGCATCTACTAGGCCACCCCATGAATTTATTGGCTGAGTAGATGGAACAGTGGATGATCCAATTCCTTGGTCTCGTCCAATATTATGAACATGTGGTACTTGTTCTGAAGTGCTGGTCTGTTCGACCATAGGTTCTGATAAAATGGGAGTTTCCACAGGATGTGTTATCACATTGTCCTCTAGATTAGGTATCTCTACCTCTCCTTCCACGCCTTCTTCCAAGCGTTCATTTTCTCCTTGTCTCCTACGTCTAGCCATTTCAATTAGTCCCACTGGGCGTGCCAAAAATATATGTTGGCTTTTTGGCTTTCAAAGGTTATTTTTGTAATTGCGAGCGTGCCAGCAAGGATCAATTAGTCCTTATAGAAAATTAATTGCCAACCAATTATCAGACGATTGTGTTTTAGTTCTTTCAGCTTCAATGAAGAAGACTTTTATTGGTGATTTGATTTAGGAGAATTAAGCAAGATAACAATTAAATGAAAAACAATTGAAGCATTTCATTAAAATGAAAAACTTACAATGATCCAAACTCAACCTCGTAGAGGTTTACAGCAACAATCTACTACTTGAAACTACTCCTATGAACGAAGTGCAGTGCAGGAATTTAAAGTACAGGAATGTAAAAAACAGGAAATGTAAGACTATAAAGGAAAATAAGTAGAATAAGACTGGTTTTGTAATGACCCGGAATTATATGACGTCATATTCGTAATTAATTGAGTGTTTATATGATTTAATTGGGAATTATCTGGTTGCTTGGGAAAAATATCTGTTGGAATGACGACTGAAAATGATTACCGTAATGGGATCAGAAAATGAAATTGAACATACCTATATGATACTGGGAGTATTTAGAACCATTCGAAACGATAAATTGAGAATAGAATTTCGACTGAATCGTAAGCCTTGTTTGGTTCCACGTTTTTGGCACAAATGGCTTTATATGATATATATAATTATAAGATAAGTGTTGTTGACTTCATTTGACTCTCAAACCAAAGGAAGAAAAATATCTTGGAGAGAGAAAGAAGAGAGGAACTCGTGGAAGAGAGAAAGGAAGGGGGAAAGAAGAAGAAAAGGGAAATTCAAGCTAATCCTCTCCAATTAAGTGTTTAAGGTAAGGATTCCTTTTGGATATCTTGAAATAAGGTGATTTCTTCATGGGTTATGGCATGTAAATAGAAGGAATGAAAGAGAAATCATGTTGTATTTTTGATCCATGGAGCATCTATAAACATGTTTGGCATCATATGATGAATCTATGCTTTAAATCATAGTTTTCTTGCATGATTTCATATTTGAGGAAGAAACTCCATGATTTTGACAAAATGAAGCTTTTATGAGTTGAGTTATGGTTTAATCTTTTGGAAATTCATATGGGTTTGGTTTTAAGGTTTAAATTAAGTGTTTTCCTAATGGTTTTGGCCTTGTTTTCATGAAATTGGAAGCTGATTTTGGTAAAAATGGAGCCCCGGTTTTGCAGAAAATGAAGCTGAGTTTTCTACCCAGATTTTCACAGTCCGCTCGAGCGTAAGTTTGGCCGCTCGAGCGGAGATTTCGCACTCCCAGTATTTTGTCGCAGTTTTCAGTCCGCTCGAGCGGAGGTTCTTACGCTCGAGCGGAGACCTATTTTTCCGAAAATCTAAACAGTGTTTTATTGCATGATTTTGGCATCCTCATTTCATTTTTAGCATTCTTAAAGCTTAATTAAGTCATGATAAGGAAGTTATGAGATTAAAACGTCATGAAGAGAATACGTGAACTTGAGTTGATTATGATACGTGTTAAAGGATCATGCTATACTGTTGATATTTGCAGGTCAAGCTGAGAAGACCGTACAACCGGTACTGGAAAACCACTGTAAGTAACATTTCTGTAAAGTTATGTTCTTACAAAGTATGTTCTGAAATGTTATGCTATGATATGATTTCTGAAATGACAATGTTTTCTGTGAACGAATATCCTGTTTACGAATCTAGTATGGCATCCATAGATAGTCCCAAGTCATGGGGGACGGCACGTTAGTGCGGGTCCATGACCAGTTTACGAGATCTCGTTAGTCACTTCATTGTGACGATATGTGTTTAATCAGTATCCGGAACTGATTACTCTAGTCGGAATGACGTTCTGTTATGTTATGTTCTGTGGAGTATGCCATTATTATGTTCTGATATGAATTGATTATGTTTATGAGGATTTGTTTACGGATATATGTTATATGTGGAATTCGTTCACTAACCCTTTACGTTAATGTTACTTGCTGGGCTTTAGCTCACCCCCCGTATATATGTATTTTATAGGTGAGCAGTCGGGGAGCCAAGCCTAGGCGGAGTCCGTGTTCAGCCGCCGTTTTTGAAAGCCTACCGGAGTTGGTGCCCTGTGCTGGGCTAGGCCTGGAAGGCCGTATGTAGTTTGGTTTTGTATCAGTTGTATATGTGGCTTGTGCCTATCTGTTTTGTATATGAATTTTGGATACGTGTTTTGTACATTGGTGGGTAAATTAACATTTTTGGCATGTAATTATAAGTTCACATTTATGCACAGCTCTTTGGACTATTTGTATGTTATATTCGCTTCCGCGAGCCCCGTTTATTATGTTATGTACAGTAAGGCCTGTGGTAATCTAGGATTACTGGCCGGTCTCGTCACCGAACTTCTAGGGGCGGGTTCGGGGCGTGACAGGTTTTTTGGATCTGAGTCTGGGGCTCTTTTTCTGGGTCTTCTCTGCTATTTATACTTCTCAAGGATGACCATCGAACTGCATTTTCAACCGTCGAACTACTCATCCATGATCGCTGATCATGTTGCCTTATAATTAGCTCCACTATGCCATTACTTGCAGTTAGGCTTCCCTCATAAATTTGAATTAAAATGTGAGTAACCGTTGAAGCCACATCACCTTGCATCTCTTTGTTGATCCACTACTACTCAGATCTCGTAATAACTAATACTAACTGTCACGTGTACGATCAGGATCGAAGACTTGAATAGTCTTCCTGTATTACCCTTATTCTGCCACGCGTCGAATTGTAGTTGGCTTGTACAAAATATGTAGCCAACAATTACTCTATAACCAAACCAAACAATGAATCTAACCATATGACCAATTCAGTTCCTCCATCACTCTTCCTTAAAAGATTTGTCAACATCATGCATCGGATTCCTCACTCTTCTTTGTAATGTACGTCAAAAACTCATTCTATAGATGAACGCACGTAAATAGGATTAAAAATCAGAATGCTGCACCAAAATGCTGTCCTTCTAGGCTTTTAATTTGAGTTGGAATTAAAACTAGCATAGGTTAGCAATTTCAGGACTACGTAATGTAATGTGCACCGTAGGGAAGCTCAAGCCACAAACATTTGGATAAGGCACATTGGAGAACTTGAAATTGGAATTTATTCACATGTTCATGGGCCAACCAAAATAAAATTCTAAAAAGCTAGTTCTAAAAGTGGGCTGGTTTCAAAGAACCAGTTATTTGACCATTGGTCTATTTTCAG
This sequence comes from Camellia lanceoleosa, assembly GCA_025200525.1. NCBI lineage: Eukaryota > Viridiplantae > Streptophyta > Magnoliopsida > Ericales > Theaceae > Camellia > Camellia lanceoleosa. The sequence goes on from CM045769.1 coordinate 42,014,628, forward strand.
CAAATGATGTTCTTTTAACTTGTTCACCATTTCACTTGATAAATGTAATTAAATTAATGAAGTCATATCCTTTATTTTAGTTCTGCCTTGTTAGTTATTCCATAATTGTAGTTCTTTCTTTTCCCCATAATTGTAGTTCGTGCTTTAAATTAAGGGGAATGCTAATTAATTTTGTAGAATATCATTAATAGCCATCCCATGTTAGTTTTTTCCACTCACAATTTCATCTTTTAGACTGCTCTCTCTCTTTCTCTCCCCTTCTAGTTCTACATTCACCAGTTAGAACTATACCCAGATTAATTTGGAGGAAAGTACACTCTTTTTTCCCCCCCTGCTTTTGAATGACTTGCTATAATCTACTTTTTGTTTAGCTACTGTGACCCTATACTCACATATATTGTTTCCCTGCATTTTAATGATCTCCATAGTTGCTATCCTTATCAAGGACACATCAAAAACTAACATTGATCATTGAAAGTAAAACTCACCAATCAGGAGAGCCTATTCAACTAGAGATAACAATTGTCTAACTATCAATTACACTCCCCACCAAACTAAACATCATTTATATTCAAGGAAATAGGGTAACACCACCTCAAAAGTTCACAAATATTTTACTCAAAACCCAATTAAAACACATAAACATAACCTGCAAATCAAAGAACTAGATAAAAAAAAGAAAAAGAAAGCAAACCCATTTTGATCCTTCCCAACACCCATCAAATTGGTGTCTTAAGATAATTGAATTTAGAAAAAAAAAAAGAAGAAGAAGAAAAGATTTAAACAAATTAAAATCAACAATGTTTTCACATACATGAATCTAAACAACTGTAGCAACAGCATACAAGACTACCAATCTCAGATACATCTATGTGAAAAACAAAGAAAAGAACATGCAGAGAATGATCTCCATATTTGCTATCCTTATCAAGGACACATCAAAAACTAACATTGATCATTGAAAGTAAAATTCACCAATCAGGACAGTCTTTTCAACTAGACAATTGATACAAAAATTTAATTCAAGGAAATCGCTGACCAATGATTTGTAGGTTACATGGCCAACATTAGTTTATGAAATTCAGGACATAAACATTGAAAGTTTATGACATAAACTAAAAACTAAAAACTAATAATCTTATCGCTGTCTAATGATCCTGATTCATAAACTAATTTTATCTCTATGTCCTGATTGCTAATCATTGAAAGTAAAATTCATAAACTAAAAATCATCTATATTGAAGGAAATAGGATAACACAACCTCAAAATTTCACATAAGATAATTGAATTTAGAAAAAAGATAAGATTTAAACCAATTAAAATCAGCAATGTTTTCACATACATGAATCTAAACAACTGTAGCAGTAGCATACAAGACTACCAATCTCAGATACATATATGTGAAAAACAAAGAAAATAACATGCAAAGAATGAACATAGATAGGGGTTTCAATTTTGGGTTTCGCAGATATAGCAGGGGAAGAGTTGAAGAGAGAGAGAGAGGGTTTATGAGTTACATAGAAGGGAAAGACAGAGAGATAAAAGGATCCATACCTTGAGGAAAAGGTCAGATGGAGGGAGTTGCAGACAACATTGAAAGAGAAGATCGATTTTGCACTGAAGGAGCAGATCGATTTCACGCCAAAAGAGCAGATTGATTTTGCGGGAGAGACGAGTTTGGAGAGCCTTCAATCACTCTCCAATTGAAGCCAGCAGAGAAGGCATTGGGGAAAATAGGAAGCCTTTTGGACCACTATATATCTCTTTTTTGGACTCGTTTTTTTTCGGAAGTAGAATGGATGAGATTTATAGTGAGAAGATTGATAGTTAGGGATTAAGTAAAATTATGTTTATTTTGATAATAGTTGTTTACGTAGAGATTGTTAAATTATTTTTATATAAAATAATACAATAAATATAAAAACATTAAATATTAATGTTAAAAAAAAAGCCCTAACATGTAAAAAAATAAATAGATAAAAAATAAAAAAATTTCAGAAAAAATAAAACAAATAAAATAATGATTTTTACTTAACAAAAAATTAAATATTAATGTTAAAAAAAAATGCCCAACATGTAAAAAATAATAAATAAATAAATAATAAATAAAAAATTTCTAGTCCTAAGACTATTTTTCTAATACCACCTTCACATTCTCCATCTTAATCCCCTTTCAAGGCCCAACCTAATCCCCTCATCCATCTCAATCCATTCCCCAAATCTACAAACAAACACAACATCAAATGGGTCCACCTAGAGATGGCAATCGAAACCCGGCTTGACGAGAACCCAATTCCCTGACCCCAAATTGAGCTGTTATTCCCCGAAAAATACCCCCGACGAGCCGGGGATGATATTAAAAATTAAATCCCCGATGATATTCAAGCCGGGGATGAGGATACATGTTTCAGCTCCGGACCCGACCCGACCCGGCCCCAGTCCCGATCCTCGGCCCGGTTGCCCCGACGTGAAATTACTCTTTTGCCCTGCTTATATATAACATATGTGTGTGTGTAGGGTTTTGTTTGAACACTCACACACACTCAACACAAACACAACGCAGAGCAGAGTCGTCTCTACTCTCGCTCTCTCTCTCTCTCTCTCTCTCTCTCCATCTTCTCTCTCAGTTTCTTTCTTCCCTCTCTCTCTTTCAGTAGATCGAGCAGCAGTGGTACATGGGGAAGTAATCTCCGATCGTGTATAGGGGGAAGCAGTCAGGGTCAGAGGCGGCGTACGTGACGGCGTCAGAGCAGCAAAGAAAGAGAGAGAGAGTGGACGAGAGAAAGAGAAAAAGAAAGAGAAAGAGCAACAGATTTGAGATTTTGAGCAGCAACGGTACAGAGAGAAGCAGTCTCCGATCTTGACGGCGTCTATTTGTGTATCGGCGTCGGAGCAGTCGACATTGGAGGCGGTTTCTCTCTTCCCTTTCTCTCTCTCTCTCGTCCTCTCTCTCTCTCTCTCTCTCTCTCTCTCTCTCTGTGTATCTGTCCATTTTTTTTTTGGGGTTTATGATCTGTTGATGTTTTTGTTGATATGTTGATGTTGATGATTCGGTTGATGATGATGATTCTGTTGTTGTTGAAACAGATTTGGGGGGCAGGGTATTTTTGGGGTCGGGGAAACCCGATTTCCGTTAGGGAGCGGGGATGGGGACGGTTGTAGGTTCCCTGTCGAGGATCGGGGCCAGGGCCGGGGAGATTTTCAGAATTGGGGATCGGGGACGGGGAGTGTGATCCCCGGCCCTGCCCCGTTGCCATTCTTAGTCCCACCTCCATCATAATCCCATCTCCCCCTACACCTTAAAACAAACAGGGGCTTAGAGTTACTCTAAGAGTTTGTTAATTTTAGAGAGTGAGGGATAGTGCAGTGGATGTGGTAAAGTATATGTTAAGGGCTATGTTAAAGAATATATATATATATATAAATAGGTTGCAGGAAAAGAAGGTGGCTGGACATCCGATCGGTCAACCAGTCAACAGCAAATTTTTTTTTTTGAAGGGTCCGGATGTCTGGGGGGACGACTGGCTGAACGTTCGGGAGATGACCGGTCGGACGACCATAAGACACTTCCCACATCTTCTTATCTCTCTCTCGCTGGCTAAAACGCTAGCCACAGTTAACAACTGATACTAACACACCCCACTAACACACTCCTTAATACTTCTATTGTGAACCTAAAAGTTACTGTGGTTGGCTAAAATTTTGGCAACTGACACTAACGCACCATTTAACTGGTCCACTGTGAATGCTTCGAGTTTGAACCCGAATCATTGTTAAAATTTTAATAAACAAGTTAAAAAATATTAAAATTTGACTAGTTAATTAATTCACTTAATTTTTATTTAAATAATAAAATAAATTTATTTTTTATATATTAAATAATATAAAAATATGTTATTTATATATTTAAAAAATATGAATATAAATAATAACTAATTATAAATAATACATTTATATAATAGTGGTGATAGATATTATTATTTTGATAAAATATTAATTTTTTAATATATTTATATATATTGTATGTATAATTATATAATTAAAATTTCAATTGTAACTTTAATCTTATATGTAAGTATAAACTTATAATTTTTTTGGTTCGTTAAGACTCGTGAACAGGCTCGAACCTAGTTCGTTAAATTTTTATTGAGTTCCAGCTCAATATTGAACTTGTTAAAATCTTAATAAACAAATTCAAACATACTAAAACTTGGTTCGGCTCGGCTCATTTACAGCCTTACTCACACCACTGTTTCCCTACCTGCATCCCCCATCTTGTCCTCTATAAAATTTTTCTACCTGATCGGGGCGGAGACGGGTTTTACTTTGGAACTGACTTCTTTCTAGTCCCAAATTGTTTCGATAATTCGAACTGTTCACATTTTAAAATTCGTCGAGTACACTATCACTGTAAAAAAATCAAGTCAATCAGATAATGACAATCATGTGTTTGAATCAATTTTGTATAAAAAAATGAACAGTGAGAAAATAAATAGTTTATACAAAATTATCTGAACACATGTTTTTCATTATCCAATCGACTTGATTTTTTGCAGAGATAATATACTCCATGAACACTAAAATGTAAGCGGTTCAAATTATTGAAATGGGCCTAAAAAATAGTCCACTGGGTTGGATTAGACAATCTGGCCCGATAGAAGACTGGAGACAGTCATAGTCCCTTTTACTTTTTTTTGTCATGTTATATTTATTAAATATATATATATTTATATAATTTAAATTTTTTTATTAATGTTTATTGATTTATTTTATCTTATATCTTATAATTTTCATTAAATATAAATTATTATTTGTAATATATTATTATATATATATTTATATAATTTAATTTTTTTTATTAATGTTTATTGATTTATTTTATCTTATATCTTATAATTTTCATTAAATATAAATTATTATTTGTAATATATTATATTATTTATAAATTTTATTAATATTCTTATTTTTCAACTTAAAAAATTAACTCGTCCTCCTTTCACCTTTGCTCAGCCTTGCCACTCCTCGATTTGCCCCATCTTTGATATGATAGGGGGCAAGGGTGGGTTACTACAAAACTGCTCCAAACCCAACACATGGTTATCCTTGGTGCAAGCGAATGGCAACTTGGTGGAGTGTATGTTTAAAAAGAAGCAAGCTAAAATAGAAAAGTAGGATTTTAAACTATTTTGGCTTATCTGAGCTTGATTTTTTGAGCATAACCAACACCTAACTCCAATTTTAAAATTGCAAACATATATTAATATTATAAATGTAAGTTTTCATTTTTTTAAAAAAATAGAAAGATTAGCTATACTTTGGGTTGTTTTGAAAATTGACTATTTTAGTTAGTTTTTTAAGTTTTTACGAAATGACATAAAAAAAAATAGAAATTTATAATAATTTTTTAAAAATATTTTTAACTATTTTTAAGAGTAAATTGGTGGTAAATCTAATTTAGTGAGGTATGTCCAATGGATTTTTTTTTTAACTGATAAAAGATCCATCATTTGTGAAATAATTTAGTGAGAAATTTTTTTGTTAAGTTTGAAGGACATTTTGTTTCCAATTTTATCCCCAATTTATTTGTTGACTTTTTTTTATTTGTTGACATTCGTTAACTATCTGTTCAATTTTTTTACCCTTATTGGTTCAAATATATGTCCAAATTTTATTATCCATTCAATACTTATCTGTTTAAAACTATTTGCTCAATTTTTTATCTGTTTAATTTGTTTATCTGTTCAAATTTTAAAATATTTTATTATCTGTTCATTTAGGTTTACACATATACAGAAAAAGAGTGTGGCTCATTTTCCACAAATTCAAGAAAAGAATCTCATATTCAAATTTATATCTATCTGTTTAATTTTTTCCTTATCTATTCAAATTTTGTGAATTTCTCTCTCTATTATCCAGTTCTTTTTTCTCTTTTTTCCTTATATATGTTTCTTTCTCTACTATATTTTATGTCTTTATCTATTTATTTCTCCACTTCTATTTTCTCTTTCTATCTGTTGAAAAAATCTTTATTCAATTTTGTTTTCTATCTGTTGAAATACCAAGCCAAACTAAATTTTATCTGTTCAAATATTTATTTTCTCTCTCTCTCTCTATCTGTTGCATTTTGTTTCATCACCATCATCAACAAAAAATAAAAAATAAATAAACAAACAGAGATATCTATCATCATCGTCATTAACAACAAGAACCACAACAACTATTACAAAACACACACACAGAGAGATTAACACAAACAACAAAGAAAAAAAAAAATCAACACAAACACCATTTTTGCGATTCTAGACTCAAATCCTAACTCATCATCAGCAACAAATTGAAATCGCCTCTGTTCGAAAATACTATCAGATTTCTAGAGTTTGATAGATCTTTCTTCGATTCTCGTTAAATAGATTTATGTAAATAAGAGAAATCCACTATGGGGGGTGAATCCAGAAACATCAAGTTCGCCTATGTAATTATAAAAAAAAAAGAAAAAAAAAGAAGAAGATAAAAATAAATTAAGTTTTGCAATAAATGTCCCAATGTACACATGGCCTATGTTTTGGAAAAATTAAATAAAATAATATGAGAACCTTAGAAGATTAAACTAGAGAAAGATCTGGATACTCATCAATCTGGACGAAAACCTTAGAGAAAGATTTGTCTCTGTCCAAATCTAGCAGAACTTGAACTTGGTCCAGATCTAATATCTCTGATGATGGATGCCGGTGGATCTGACAAGCGTGGAGAGGGAAGAGAAAGAGGAAATGGTGGTGTCTGCGACTAAGATGGAGAGGAGAGAGAAATGAGAAGAAGAGAGAGACGGTATGTACTGATTAAGGTTTGGAGGAGGCAACAGAGTATGAGATCAATATGGCAATGATGGAAGTGTTGGGTGGGAGGGAGAAATAGATAGCATGAGATTAAAGAGAAAGAGATAGAGAGAGAGAGAGAGAGAGAGAGTGTGTGTGTGTGTGTGTGTAGGAAGAGAGATCGGCGGTGAAGGAGAGAGATGAGGGGTAGATCAGCAGAGAGGAAGATTGGCAGAGGAAGGAGATAGTGGCGAGTGATGCTAAGGTTTTAGTGAGGGTTTGGGACCGACTAAGGAGAGAGAGAGAGAGAGAGTTTAGAGTGACTGAGCGAGAGGGTTTGGGACCCAATATGTAAGAAAAGGCATTTGAAAAGTGCAAAAGGTGTAAAGTGTAAGTCACTTGCACCCACTAACAACCAGTAAGTGTAAGTGGTAAAGGTAAAAATGTAAATGTAAAAGTGTAAGTGGAATATATGAAATATAATAAAAATGTATATGTGCACACACAAACACAACACAAAAAAAAAGTAAAAAAAAAAAAAAGTGTAAGTGTAAGGTGTAAGTGAACACAAAAAGGTGTAAGGTGTAAGTTGCACACTATAGCATTACCCAAGGCATTTTGGTCATTTTGCTTAACTTATTTTTTTTTTGGACAAAATATTTCAACGCTTAAACATTTAGATAAATAAAATTAAAATTTGGACTTTTAGATTAAGTATCCCTATTTTAATGAGTTGTTAAAACAAGGCTGTCTATAGCACGAGTCTATAGTAAATTGAGTTATAATTAAAGAAAGTTCATCGCTGATGTCTCTTATGAACATTATAGATTCAAGATTCACTTTATTTATTCTTTTTTGGAGGTGATTATTTTTGCCAGGAGCAACTTCCTTCAAGATTCCATCATTTTCATACTTTTCAAGGTTTCACTTTGTGAGTCCCTCAATGGTAATTTGAATTGTTATAGACTTCGAAGAGAAAAATATATATACAAGAAATTAGTTTGATCGAATATCAATAAATACATTACCTAATCGTATTTCATTTTATGAAATCAATGGTAAATATGATTTTGAACTAAAATCGTCCATTTTATAAAAACAAAATATAGTAAGTTAATATCTAATCAAACTCATTTTTTTTAGATATATATTTTTCTCTTTGAAGCTTACAAAATGAATGTTTGGATCAAGTCGTCGATCCCATAGAAATCCTACAAAGTGAAATTTTTAGAGGTATGGAGATGATAAAGTCTTGAGGGGAGTAACTCTCATTTTTTCCATTACCAACCTCTTCTGTGGTGGCTTCTCACTCCAAATAACAATATAGGATAAAAGGACATTTATAGGGAGTTGGGTGCCTATTGTGCGGCCTTATGGGTTTATTTCAGGGTTCTTTTTGACAATTTAAATCGTTCATATTTTAGAGTATATCGAGCAGAACATACCTGCCAAAAATCAAGTTAATCGAATATCGTTAATCTTTTTATCCACTCACATTTGTATTCATTTTAATACTTTAAATTACAATGTCATTTATTTTTCAAGATACAAATGTAAGTGTATGAAAGGGTTAACGATATCCGATTAACTTGATTTTTGATAGGTATGTTCTACTCGATGTATTTTAAAATGTGAACGGTTTGGATTATCAAAACAAACCTCAAAATAAACCCATAGAGCCGCATAGCAGTGCCTGTTGTGTTGGGTGCACAGCATGCATCCCAACTCCCATTTATAGTCTCTAAAATATGCAATTCTTTTATTTTAGCTTCTTAAGTTTTAATTTTATCATTTTGATCATTAAAATTTTTAATTTGAGTCAAATTAGTTCAATTCAAAAAGACTGTTTAAATCTTTAATGGAATAATTATAAATTTCAATTATGGTTCCTAAAGTATATACTTTGTATCATTTGGGTCCTTAAAATATCAATTTTGTCAATTTCATCAATATTATGACATTATGTTTCATTTGATTCATTAATGTTTCAGGACCAAATTGATAAAATTAAAAAATTTTGGGATCAAAGTGACATAAAACACATACTTTAAGAACTATGTGTGTATTTTATTACCATTATGTTAACTATATTTAGACGGTCAGCTTAGAATTTGATCTAATTGAATCAAATTTTAAAAAAAATTGACAAAATTAAAACATGAAAGACTAAAGTGACAAAAAAAACATACTTTAAGGAGAGCTCATGCCATAAATCCAAATTTAAATTTTCTTTACCTAAAGATTCACGCGCAAAACTAGCCAGTCCATAAGAACATGCTTGTGCACAATCTATCTATTCTTCAAATTTTTGTTCATATTCCTTTTTTTTCTTTTTTTTTTGTCATGTTCATCATATTCTTTTGTTCTTTAGTTTTGTGTTAGACAGATAGAGAGAGAAAGAGTGGTTCTGGTAAAGAGAGAAAAGATGTAGGTTTGTAGAGAGAAAGAATAAACAGTGGTGGTTGAAGAGATGAGAGAGAAAGTATATCTGGAGAGGAATAAAACTTCAACAGATAAGAGAATATATGCTCTGTAAATTTCAACAGAGAAGAGAAATATGCTCTATAAATTTCAACTAGAAAAAATTAGCAATTTCAACATATAGGATTTCAACAGATAATTTTAATATATAGATTTTTTTAACATATAATTTCAATATAAAGGAATTTTCAACAGATAAGAGAAATATGCTATGTAAATTTCAACTGGAAAAAAATTAGCAATTTCAACAGATAATTTTAATATATAGATTTTTTGAACATTTAATTTCAACATATAGGAATTTTCAATAGATATATTTTTTGAACAATTTGAACAGATAAGTTAAAAAAATTAAACATAGATATATTTTTTGAACAATTTGAACAGATAAGTTAAAAAAATTCAACATAAAGGACAAAATTGGAAAGAAAATGTCTTTCAAAATAATATATGTACTTCTTATCACAATATTTTAATAAGGGTGATTCTACTTACACCACTACTTTACCTCTTTACACCTTCTATATGAGTTTGTTTTTTCTTCCAAATTTTATCCATGTGTGAAATTACCTTTAAGGACAAAACACTAAAATTAAATTTATTTTGTTATCTCCTTACACCCCTTGGTCGTCAATGCCTACTCATTTTTTCCTTTCTTAATTTTTCTTTGGGTGATTCTACTTACACCACTATTTAACCTCTTTACACCCTCCATCTCATTACACTACTAAAAAAAAATGTAATTCTCATTACACCTCCAATATATTACAAAAACTAACCATAAATTAACTATTTCATCTCTTTACACCACTAATTTTGGTAACACAGTGTTAAATAATTTACATTATTCCGGTGTTTTGCTGCTGGAAAAAATAAATCTCTTCATCATTTTGTTGCTATACATTTACAGAACCACTTTCTTCCAAAAAATAATTTTTTAATTTGTGGTGGGCCTGTTTGGTAATACAACGCTAATCAATTTGAATTACTCTAGTGCTATGTTACCGGACAATATTTTTTTTCCTAGCATTATGTTGCCGTCCAATTAGATGATAACAATAAATTCATTTGGGCCACTTGTGAAGTGCATGTTCAGTGATACATTGTTGTACAAATGAGATTACTATAGTGTCATGCTGCCAAACTACAATAGAGTTGTTTAGGCCCCCGTCGTTGTACATTGAAAGATTTACTTTTTCCTTGAAGAATCCATAAAAAAAATTCATAAATCAAACATGCATCCATAAAATCATACATAAAAAGTATCCATAAAGTTATTCATAAAAACATCAAGTGTATGAATATCCATAAAGTATCCATAAAATCTATCGTTATTTGCATCCATCAATTAAACATGTTATCACAATTCGTTTTGGTAATTTATAGGTAATTTTTTCCCTTTAATAGAAATAGACATCCACACTTTTTAGAACCTGTCAACCTCAATCGTTCCCCATTGATCTTCCTGTTGTCTCTATAGTAACCATTTTTTTCACAAGCAAGTGCAAGTCTTAGTTTTTTGCCATTACCTCTCGTATCTGATGTCTTTATAACAATGACAAATCTAGTCTTCTTCCCAACATCAGAAGCCCATTTAATTAATGCTTCACAACTATTAAAAATCTAAAGATAATAAATACATTTATACGTCAAATTATTAATAAAACTCAATACAAATTAAAAATAAGAAAAAATCGTGTTCATAAAAAAAAAACTTAACAAACCTTGTCTATAATGAATTCATGACTAGAGTCCACTAATATAGTAGTACTTACATTGTTGCAATGAGTATAAGTATAATCCTTCCAGGCAAAAAAATAAAAAATATAAAAAATGAAACTGAAAATATATGGTAATGAGAAGCCGAACAAATTAAAAAAATTCAGTTTGGGATTATCGGAAATGTATCTTTTATTCGGTAGCTGGTTACCAGACTTATATTTTTTGTTCGGCAATGTGATGCCGAACTATTTTATTTTGTTCGATTTCGAACCACCGAACGAAATTCGAACACCAATCCAGAAAAACGAAACAAAAACCTACCAAATAAATTAAAAAAACTCACAATTTCACTTTTTTTGATGGTTCTTCACCACCGTTTCTTCATCCATTGCTTTCTTTAATGATCAAAATACTATGATTCTCACTTTTTAAAAAGAGATGTGTAAGAGAAAAGAAAAATTAAGAAATGAAAATAGGAGTAGGGATTGAAGACTAAGGGGGTGTAAGGAGATAATAAATATATTTAATTTTAGATTGTACTTTGAAGAGAGACTATATTGACTCCTTCAATCTCTCTGGGGATCTTACTTAGTTATTGACCAAATGACTCATTAATGATGTTTCCTATACTTCATCCATAAAGTTACACTTGTAATAGTTTACTCAATACACAACCCAACATACCTAAAATACCCTCATATTCTTCTTTCTTAAAACCCTTATTCCTAACTCTAACAAACCACCAACCATAGTCGCCACCTCCTACTATCGGTACTTTCATCACCAGTGTTGATGCCAGAATCACATACCCTCCTAACCACTACATCCCTAGCCCCCTTTCCTTCTAGTTGCTTCTTCCAGCTACCATTTGTGACTCGCTAACCCCTCTTTCCACCCTACATCATTGCCACCTTACTCCTCCCTCTACTCACCTGCGTGACAACCACAACCCCTACCCCTACCCTTGAGGTATCACTCTATCTTTTTCTCTCTCTTGGTCTCTTAGCTGCTATAGACTGTGTAATGCTATTGCAATGATGTGGCCTACGGAGGGTAGGTATTACGATGATAAGTGGTAGAGGTGAGAAAGCTTCACTGGAGGTGTGGGGCATGGTTGAGGTGGTCGGGAAGGAGGCCGACTGTGACACTCCAAAAATCGGGAACATCAAAGAATACATTAACAAATAAATAAATGGTTTTTCTAATATTACAAGTATGGCACTCCAAGATTAACTTTATGGATAAAGTATAGAAAACGTCATTAATGAGTCCTTTGGTCAATAACAAAGTAAGATCCCAAGAGAGATCGAAGGAGTCAATATAGCCTCTGTTTAAAGTCCAATCTTCTTAAATAGCAAAGCTACCTTTTTGACAAATCTTAATAAGGTATTAACATAAGGTCTACATAAGCTGACGGAAAATAAAGATAGGTTACAAAAGATATGTATAGATATATAAGTAAGATAATAATTACAAGAGATAAGTTTTAATTATATCAATAATTTAAACGTTACAATTCCAAACAGGATTACAAAACTGGATTCAACAGAACTAATTCTTAATTCTTCTAAGATAATCATACGTCTTCAAATGCTCCAACTTCATCTTCGAATGGGTAATAGTCTTCAATACTTGGTATGAAACGCCATGAGTTTGGAATGCCCAGTAAACACACATACCCCCGTCTCTTTTTCCCAATCCAATACACAATCACAATAATAACAAACAAGTAATGAAGCATGACATTCAAGTAAATAAGCAAAGGGTTACAAAGTTAGATGTTAATAATCTAGAAATAGGGATTTCATCCTCCTAACCTAACCGCAAGAATTAGATTCGGATTATTCGGTATACCCCATCTTTTGTTGCTTTGTAGACCTTATCCCGGATGCCTACAACATTTACATACCACATAGCACCAACCGAGGACCTCAAAAGATATGGTAAAAATAAGGGCCAAGCCTATAACCTCCTCAAACCTTATCCATCATAAATACCTAAAGTCCAAATACAACGGTCCATTCAAGGGTTTCGAAAAAATCACTTGTGCAAGACTTAACCTTCAATTAGGAAACACGTCCCATCAATCCATACTTGAAGTTAACATATTATCATATCATCAGTATTCAAGTGATCGAAAACCCAATACTACCCCATTTAGTTTCCCCTTGAGTTAGATGTTTTAAGTGAAGGTTAGAATAAGCTATTGAGATAATAATTTCCATACACGTTTGAGCATCATCGAAGCACCATGACAAAGAAATATAAACATAAAAATGTAAAAATCATACTAAGGCCCAAACAAGTGATAAGAAACATATTCATGAAATTTTAAAGTATGAAATCATTAGCAAACATAAATTTCCAAATTTGATACACTTTAAAAATTACAATCTAAGAGACATTTCTTGACTTTTTCCGAACTTATAGAGAATTTTATCTAGTTTCTATTTCATTTTTCAGAAATGGGATACCTTTCCTAAATTTTTCGATGGTGCTACAAGAATCAATTAATGTACATACTAGTGTACCAACTAGTGTTATGTCAGTATTACTGACCCCACCTATTATACAAATTACAAATACCCAAAACCTCAAAAATTATGCTTCATCATCTGTTAGTATACTATTTAGTACATTAATTGGTATATATAACATTATTCTAATTTTTTAGTTATTAAAGAAATACTCCAGCACTGTTCAGATTCGTCAATTGTTACGAAAATCAGATTTTTTCTTAAACCACTCACTCTTTTTCAATAAAACCATTTTTAATTGAAGGATAACACTTTAAGGATAACATTTTTTTAGAATTTTTGAAAGTGGGATGAAAATACCGGTCTTTTTTGCACAAAGCTTGAAGTAAGAAGAGTAATAGAAAAAGAGGGCAACTATGAGTAATTTTCCATTTCTCTTATGACGAAAACATGCTAAATAGTATATAAATAATTCAGATTTTTAGAGTGAAGGTATGCTTTCGGAAATAATGTGAGAAATGAGTAGAAAAAGATAGTTTTGCTTCCATTAAATGAAAATACAAGGAAAGAAACAAGGCTATAATTGCTTTATTCAAACACATGAACATTATGAATACATATTTGAAAATGATACATTAAACCTCTGAGATCATGTATTTGAATGAGAAAATAAAAGAGAGGGTTGTGTTGTGACTTGGTTGTTTGCCTAGGAAAGGTGTTATGCAAGAATTGCTCACTTTTCTTCCTCCTCCTCCAAAGTTCTCACTCTCTCCTCTTTTCGTCTGCTCAACCGAAATATAGAGTGTGGGTACGTGTTTGTTGTGCCAAAAGTGTTGAGGGAGGTGGTGTATTTATAGGAAAATTGTGGTGAAAGGTCCAAAATACCCATTGATTTCAAATGAATTGAATAGTCTTGGATTTATTTAGGATAAAATGGAATGAGGGGTGATTTAGATGGTTAATCATGGTTTAATTATGGCTTAAATCTCATTTGGTTGGAATGGAACTAGATGGCTAGGTTGGTGCAAAACAAGTTTCCAAGTTTTGGGTTACTAGCTCACTTTTTTCCTTAATTTCATAGATTTTGCTTCGAAAAGTACATCTCAAACTTTCTTCAAGAGGGTGGCCGGCCATGTGCATTTGATCAAGGGATTTGTATCATCTTTTTGGTACAATTATGTGTATATATATATATGTAGATATTTTGGTAGAAAAAGATTAAAATAATAATTTGTACTTTTGTATGTATAAAGAATGATTTGAGGTCAAAATAAAATTAAAATAAAACGTAAGGGCTTGGGTTTAATTAGAATATCTATTTCAAGTTTAGTATTAATTAAAATAGTGTTAGGAAAAATAATTTAGTTTGAATTATCTTACTTTGAATTAAAAGATGCATAACCGAATGAAAACGATAGAAACCGGAAACTAGGGTTTTGAGTGATCAATCTATAATTAGAGAGTTAAGTAATTAATATTAGAATGCTAGAAATGATTACTAAGTTACGGGAGTCGATTAGGATTTGCACAGCTTCATCCGGGATTTGTTTTCGATTCTAGGGTTAAAATTATAAACGTAGAGTTGAGGACTTTTATTATAATAGTTCAAAAGTGAGGGCCTTACTAGGATTTATGAAATTTTGGGGTCTCACGAGTCACGCCGGCGATGATGAGTGGTGGCTGGGTTTTGGATGGAGAATTAGGATTTAGGGTAATTTGTTACTTTTATTTTGGGACAAAAATATAATATAAAAAAATTGGTCAAGTGCGGATTGAGAGATTTGGGGTGTGAAAATATAAGCTCCCTACAAATTGAAGAAAATAAGACAACCTATTCACATCTTCACTGCACAAGCTAATTTATTTAATTCCCGTTGGATACCACCACTTGCATATGCATGTATAAGCATATATGCATGCATTTGCATGTAGATCACTTAGATTCCCTTCTTCTCACTCTGTGAAATTTGATCATATCAATGTGTTGATTTTGATCAGGATAATACAGAGATATTCATGGATGCGTGCCTTTTATCAGTCATTTGTTCATTGATGATAGGCAGACAACCTACTTTCCTGCTCAGCACGGAATAATATTTCCATTGAACATTTCGCATTTTAAAGTTTTAAAAATTCTTTTTGTTACCTTACTACCTTGAGTGCCCACTCATCTACTCCATGCCATGGATTGTTCTCGAGGTGATTATCTGCAATGTACTGGAAAGATAGAAATAGGAGTCAAACTTTTATCTCTTAGGTTGTACGTAGTGTCAATAAAAAGTTAGTATTCAAAAATTGAGTTGTTACATAGTATATATGCACTTACACTATGAAGTGTTTCTCCTGGAAGGCCATTTAAAGAGGGGAATGCTTCCCTATCAAGAGAGAAGACCTTACTAATTGCCTACAAAGAGAGATATTTTACATTAAGCAAGGAGAAATCACACAAGGGATGAACCCTGGTATAACTGCAAAAACTACAAGATATTGAGACAGTATAAAGCTCAAAGTACTTGGCATCTCTGTTGCATTCCTGACTTTTGTTTGGGACATGTTCAGGCATGCCGCAATTCTCTGAAATGGGAGTGTGGAAAACAAGTGAATTAAACAAGAGGAGTTCACAAAATTAAAGCATGACATAGCTAAATCAGCATTTTGATTAGCATGTTTTCATATATTTATGTAGGTATGATGATGTGACACGCAAGAGTCAAGTAACAATCAATTAGGTTTACATCAATCGATGGAGCAATTCCTTCCTCTTCATGTTTCGTCTTTGCATTACGGATTAAACTTAATCTTTCATGCAAATAAGTAGGCAATCTTAAGGTTCTTGCATTTTCAACTAATGCCCTCGAAACGCCCTGCATGAAAGAGAAGTAGCAGATCCTTCTAAGTTTACACACTGACAGAAGATCTATTAATGTGACTACAGGAATGTACTGTATACCCAATAAAAGAACAAAATTGACAAGATTCTGGGTTAAAAACACCCAATAAGCCTTTTCTTTTATTGAAAACTAGGGGAATTAAAAGTAAAATCATAGGAAGAGATTCATGAAGTAGAAGTTTTTTGAAAGCTTGAAGTTTTGTGCATGATGTCAGCATATATACGATATCAAAAGAGCTACTTGATCGCTGTTACATTAAACAGATTCCAGATATTCTGTTTTAGAATGGCAAAAGAAATGGTTTGGTAAATCAAGACACATACAGATTGTATACATGTGTTTTCAGAAATTTGCTAGTGTTTCCAGCCTTTATACTCTTTATGACCCTGGGCTTTCTTAATTTAACCCTTAGAAATGGAAACACGTCAGAGCTTCAAGGACTTGAAGATATAATCTAGCATTTTTCCATTGATGAGCTAAAATTGAAGTAGAATGTTTTTGGTGAATGGAAAGAATAGGCAATCTGAACTCTTCATAATGATCACAAAATCTTTCCCTCTTGCAGCAAAACTTACTTTACAAACATGCATGACAGTGGTTCTTCAAAGTAACAAAAGAAAAAATATTGTGAGGAAATAAAGAAGAAAGTGGGGGAAAAAAAAACTATAAAAAGCAAGAAAAGCAAAGAAATCCTTGAAACAATTTAGATTCAGAATTGTAAAGTTTCAAATCAGCTTAGTGGTGGTGAGAACAAGACAATGAGAGCAAGAGAGGGAAAGTTGAGTAAGAGAAGAAGGAAAAAAAGAGAGAAAGAAGTGACAAGAAGAGAAAAGATCTGAGAGTGGACTAGATAAGAGAGAAATGGTAAAGACTAGTTTCCAAGTCTTCAATCAGAATTGAAGAGAATAAAGCACACATTTATTGTAGTTCTGTTTTTGATTCCAGGAACCCTTTATAGAGCCTTTTCCCAAACTAAGTCTCTTTTGCATCCTATTTCTCAAATTAGGCTTAGTTTGTACGGATTTTCCAAACTAAGCTAAAGCGCTATTACAAATCGCGCTTTTACTGTTTGGAGCCCAAAATTTGATGAATAGTGAAAGCGCTATTCGAAATCGCGATTTTAATTAAAAAAACGCTGTTCCAAATCGCGCTTTTAACATAAAAAATTTTTCTAAAGAAAACGCTATTTACAATTGCGCTTTCACTGTGCATTTCATTTTTTTTTTTTTTTTAGAAAACGCGATTTCAAATCGCGTTTCTACTGTTGACCCCACCCACAACTCTGACACACACACACAACACCAACCCACACACACCCACAACACTCAAACATTGAAATAATATAATTTATATATATAATAATAATTTATAATAATCAATTATATAATTTTTATAATTTTCATAAATATAAATCATTTTTAGGTTATGGATGGTTTGATTTATAATACGTATGCAAGGATAAAAATTTTTATAATCAAAAATAATTTTTGCAATTTTTATAATAAAAAATAATTTATAAATTATCAAAAATAATTTATAATACGTATGTATTATTTAAATCTTTACATTTTTTATTTAAAATTTTTTACAGTAAACCCATCTTCACATTTTATAATACGTATGTATTATTCAAAAATAATTTATAAAAAATTATAATTAATACGTCTATAAATAATTTAATACGTATTTTCACATTTACATTTACAGTAAACCCATCTTCACATTTACATACGTATGGTTTAAGAGTAAATTTTTTGATAAATGACTTAAATGATAAATCAAACCATCCATAACCTAAAATTTTTTATCCTTACATACGTATGGTTTAAATAATTTATAAAAATTATTGCCATACGTATGTAAAAATCGATTATAAAAATTACAAAAATTGATTATAAATTATTTAAAATTTATTATCAAAAATTATTTATAAATTGCAATTTTTGATAATAATTTTTAAATAATAATTTTGATAATAATTTAAATAATAATTTTGATAATAATTTTTAAATAATTGCAATTTATAAATAATTTTTGATACTAATTTTTAAATAATTTATAATCAATTTTTACAATTTTTATAATCGATTTTTACATACGTATGGCAATAATTTTTATAAATTTTTATAAAATGTGAAGATGGGTTTACTGTAAAAAATTTTACATAAAAAAATGTAAAGATTTAAATAACACATACGTATTATAAATTATTATAAAAAAATTTATAATACATACGTATTATAAATTATTTTTGATTATAAAAATTGCAAAAATTATTTTTAATTATAAAAATTTTTACCCTTACATACGTATTATAAATCAAACCATCCATAACCTAAAAATGATTTATATTTATGAAAATTATAAAAATTATATAATTGATTATTATAAATTATTATTATATATATAAATTATATTATTTCAATGTTTGAGTGTTGTGGGTGTGTGTGGGTTGGTGTTGTGTGTGTGTGTCAGAGTTGTGGGTGGGATCAACAGTAGAAACGCGATTTGAAATCGCATTTTCTAAAAATAAAAAAAAATGAAATGCACAGTGAAAGCGCAATTGTAAATAGTGTTTTTTCAGAAATTTTTTTTATGTTAAAAGCGCGATTTGGAATAGTGTTTTCTTGATTAAAATCGTGATTTCGAATAGCGCTTTCACTATTCATCAAATTTTGGGCTCCAAACAGTAAAAGCGCGATTTGTAATAGCGCTTTAACTTAGTTTGGGAAATTCGTCCAAACTAGGCCTAGTTTGGGAAATAGATTACAAAAGAGGCTTAGTTTGAGAAAAGGCCCTAATATATGGAAGAAAATGAATGGAATACAATAAATAAAATATTTCCACTATTATTTAACAAGGTGATTGCTGGTTAAGCGGAAAGAAGCAACAACCTCATACTTGTGGTCTAGAGTTCAAACCTTGTAAGGTTTTTTTTTTTTTTCAGCGCCTGACCATGCTTGTAGAAGACATGTCAAGCCTGGCCAGTTCTCTTGAACTGGTGCCGGTTCTTCCGGTTGACCAGTTCAACCGTGGGTTTTGCTGGTTTAATGGAAAAAGGCTGGTTTCGAACTGGAAAGGGTTTATGGGTGTATTCGGGCTGGAACCTAGAACAGTCAATCGGTTGAACCGCCGATCCGATTTTAAAAGCATTGGTTAGTGGGTCTTTTATAAAGTCCTTATCAGGTCTAAAGTATTTTAGTTGGTCAAAGTTTCTAACCACCAGAAATTCCCTTGGCCCCTACCGTACTCCAACGTGGTAGTTTCCACCGCTTGTCCTTTTAGTTATGGAATCATAGTCATAGTCCTTGTAGGAATAAGAAAAGTCTAACAACTTATAAATATGCATGAAATTTTTATTTTCAATAGAGATTTGATTTATGAGAATTTGGGATTGAGTTTGCATGAATTTACCTAGCCCTTAAAAGGGTGAAGAACCTCTTTCTCTCTCTTCTTTTCCTTCTCTTTCTTCTTTTCTTTCTCTTTCTTTGTGCCAATAACCCAAGTACTGTTCTCGTATTACTATTCACAATCTTCAAAAAGTGCACTTTTTAGCCCCCAAACCTTATCCATCACACCCAAATCAACCCTAATCTCTCTCCTACCTATTGGCCTTCAATTTAGCCATTAAAACCATAAACTCACTGTTTAGGCCCTTAAATAACCTCTATTCTGAAAATCCAGCAAACCGTCATTTTTCAAAAATCAAACCAAATCTCACATCTTTTCATCTCTAAACCCTAGAAACTTTCTTTTCTTTTATAATATGAGAGGGTGATTTGTGAACAAATTGGGCCAAGCTAGGACGAGTCTTCTTTGGCGGATGGGTTGCGCTATGAGGCCAAGAAGACATTTCGTATTTCAAATTTGGGCCGAACTACGGGCCGAAGTAGTTACTTATGTAGCATGGTCCTAGATCATCTGCATCAAGCCGGTCATAGATGGGCTACCAACGGCATGACCTGGCTATTTTGGACCAAGGTATCAGTGGAAGGAGGGCCGAGCTAAAGGATAGCTATGCAGGGCGTCATCAAAGTCAAGACTGACAGTGTTGCCTAAAGTAGCACCGAGCTGTGTGAGCACAGTTAAGTCTTGTGCCAGCCGAGGTAATAATGGCAACTATCTCACTTGGTTAGCAGTGAGTAAGGAGTTATAAGGATGAGCATTATCCTTGGGAGTGTGATTCCTAGGAGGGCTCTTATAAGGAGAGTTGGAGTCCTATCAAAATAATGTCAGGCATAATGTACAAAAACTCATGACAAAACCTATGTATAAGTATCACAATTCTCAGTTTAGAATATACAGAGCTTTTGTGTCTATTGTTTATTTGCTGACTTAGGCATCGGAGAGGTTTCCGGCACACACCCGCTGGCTAGTTCACGTTTGTGTTTTCAGGTGGCAAAGCGATGACGTTTGAAGGAGTGCAAACTTGATCAACAGGATTATACGAGAAGATTATTTCTGTGCTTGTACAATTGGCGCTGTCTATGGGAAATCACACAAAGAACAAACCTTTTGATTGAGTTTCCTCTTTAGTTGAAATCTATGGTGCACAATGAAGACTTACCACATTCTGCTATTGATGGGTAGACCCTGGAAGGAGGTCGGAGGCACGAAGGTTTACCTTTTATCCCACCTATGGCAGAATTAGATTCCCAGCGATGGAACCCACGGAGAGACACGCGAGAAAGACAAGGCTCAAGCCCTCTTCACTCTCAGAGCCCTGACAGGTAGAGGCAGAGGATGGATCCTCAGGTTCTGGAGGATCGCGTAAGGGAGCAAAACGAATTGATATGGAGAATGGCGGGCAGATATGGAGACGATGAAATGCCAGATAAAAGGCAAATGGGTGGCAACAGAAGAAGGACGCCAAGGCAACACGCACTCTAGCCACTCAGAAGAACATGACAGGCAAGTCACACTGTCACAAGCTGAAAGTAGAAGCCTCAAGACAGGTGACACATAGTCAAGGGCTTCCAGGACTCGTTACTCTAGGTCTGAGAGAATGAGGACTGAAAGGTCTTATATGGAGGGAAACAGTTATCGTCCCTCGCATTCACACTAAACAACATCTAGGCACACAGAGTTGCCTAGGTCGGCAGACTTGCGTACAGTGTTACAGGAAAGGGCTTGAAGGAGAGAAGACACTCAGGCTCGCGACCTCTATAGAGTCTCAGCGCTGCAACGGTTGGCGCCTAGAACACATGGGAGTGTCGAGGTTGGGATGCCAGAACCACACCTTGCCTACGAAGCAGTAGACAAAGCGTTAGCGAGGTTGCAGAGCTTGCCGTTCGTTCTGACAATAGAGAACGCACCATTACCCTCAGGCTTCCACTAGCCAAAATTCACTACTTATGAGGGGAAGTCAGACCCCTACATGCACTCGAGCCACTTCCGCGAGGTTATGGCTGTGTATCGGCAAAACGAGGCTCTAATGTGTATCATGTTTTCTTCTAGCCTTGGCAACCTGAGTTTAACATGGTTTGAGAGGTTGCCAAAAGGTAGTATAGCTTCATGGGCGCAACTAGTAGAGGCATTTGTGACCAGATTCAAAACAAACACCAAGATGCCAGTGGAGATTGACCAGCTTCTCTCCATAGACATGGGTGAGAAGGAAACATTGACGTCTTACAATAACCGGTATTGGGAGACTTTTAATCAAATTGGAGATTGCCCCATAAACCTAGCTATCGCACAGTACAAACGAGGTTTGCCGGCTGGCAATAAATTGCAAGATTCAATGACGATGACACCACCCCTCACAATAGAGGCCCTAATGGAAAGAGTACATCAGCATATCCGGGTAGAAGAAGATGTCGTGCGCACCAAAGCAAAAGCTGGCACAACAACGATGTCAGACAAAAAACCTACGGCAAAAGTTAACACGGTCGGACAAGAAGAACAACCGAGCAAAAATGGGCGAGGTAGACGAGTCAACAGAGAGGACCCTCAAGCAAGGAAGTTAAGAGTCCACACTGCCATCACCATGGTATTCGATAAACCTATCTACTGGATTCTTAGCGAGATAAGCGATGAACCCTTCGTTCGGCGGCCAGCCAAGTTGGGAGAAACGCAAAAGGGCTATGATGATAGGTACCGTTACACCTTCCATAATGAAAAGGGGCACCGAACTGAAAATTATACGCCATTAAGGCAACATTTGGAAGAGTTAGTGGCCATGGGCCACCTGGACTAATATATTGAGGGGGGAACGCAGCCAACCCCCCAGGACCACAACAGGCCGGATGGGATGCCGGTCGATGGTCCGCTCCAAGGCATAATCAATATAATACATGGGATCATCGAACCTGAATGAGTATGTGAACTCAGTGGGATGATCAAAAGGCTGAGCACATGAGAGAGGTACTAAGTGCACAACTTACCACGAAAAAGGGAAAAACGGAGGCAACGAATGTCATCACCTTTTCTGACAAAGACTTAGCCAGGTTACAAAGCCCTCACAATGACGCACTGGTGGTTACTCTGCGCGTCAAGAATTTTGACATCAAGCAGATCCTAATTGACCAATGGAGCTCATGCGAGGTAATGTACTACGAGACTTTTAAGCAACAAAAATTGGAGGACAAAGACTTGGCACTCGGGACATCTCCCCTAGTCGGTTTCAACTCAATGCCAGAATGGCCGGTTGGCAAGATAATTTTGCCAATCAAGGTAGGAACGATGACAAAACAGGTGGAATTTTGGGTATTGAAAGTCCCTTCCACTTACAACATAATCTTGGGAAGAGCATCGTTGCACGCCATACGAGCGGTGTCATCGACCTACCATCAGGTGTTACGGTTCCCCAACAACACGGGAATGATTGAAAAAGTCTTAGGAGACCAAATCATGTCCAAACAGTGCTTCATTACAGTAAATGGAAGCTGGGTTGCAAAAGGGTTTGTACAAATGGTAGAAGAATCAGAAAGCAACGAGCTGTTCGCAGACGTCAGCAAAACAGCCGAACAGAAAGTAGTGGAAGACTTGGTAGAAGTAAGAATAGATGAGAAAAACCCAAAGAAGTTCTTTTTGCTTGGCTCGTCTCTGTCCAGCACCGAGAGAATAGAGGTCATGGAATTTTTGACCTCTAATATCGAAGTGTTCGCCTGGATGCCGTATGACATGCCTGGCATTGACACTAATTTCATCCGCCATCAACTTAATGTCCACCCAACCGCCAGACCAATTGTATAGTGAACTCGCTGATCGGCACTCCACCATGCAGAAATAGTGGCAGAAGAAGTGGGAAACCTACTGGAAGCAAGGGCAATCAGAGAAGTACACTATCCCAGGTGAATTTCCAACACGGTAGTGGTACCAAAAAAGAACGGCAAATGGCGCGTTTGTGTGGACTACAAAACAGTCAACAAAGCATGCCCGAAAGATAGCTTTCCTCTACCATGAATAAATCAACTGGTGAATCTAACTGCAGGGCATAACTGACTTAGCTTTCTTGATGCGTATCGCGGTTTCCATCAGATCGCTATGTATAAACTGGACTAGGAGGTCACATCATTTACAACTCCTAGGGGATTATATTGTTACAAGATCATGTCCTTTGGCCTAAAAAACACAGGGGCAACATTCCAACAAATGATCACTAAAATGTTTGAGCCATTGTTAGGCAGAACAATGGAAGCTTACATAGATGATATGGTGGTCAAAAGTAAGAATGAAGGGGACCATCTCAAGGACCTAGATGAGATGTTTCAAATTTTGAAGTCCCACAAGCTGCAATTGAACGCATCCAAGTGTGCATTTGGCGTGGGGTCTGGAAAATTCCTGGGGTTTCTAGTAACCAACCGGGGTATAGAAGCTGATCCATCTTAGATCAAAGCCATCCAAGATCTTGAGAGGCCCAACACAGTCAAGGAGGTTCAACATCTCACTGGCCTTGCAGCTGCGCTAAACTGATTCATAAGGCAGTCGTCAGATAGGTGTTGACCGTTCTTCCAGGCACTAAAGGCCAAGTTTGAGTGGGAGGATGAGTGCGACCGCGCTCTCGAAAGCCTAAAAGAATACATGGCCTCCCCACCATTGTTGGTAACCCCAGTACCAGGGGAGGAACTCTTTTTATACTTAGTAGTTTCCTAGCATACAATTAGCGCAATATTGGTATGGGCTGAGGGAATACAACACCTGCCTATCTTCTATGTTAGCAAGACATTGCCGGGTGCCGAAACAAGGTACCTGCCATTGGAGAAGTTGGCCTTAGCATTAATGATGGCTTCCAGAAAATTGTCGCACTACTTCCATACCCACATCGTGATTATTTTGACAGCTTTCCCATTAAAAACCTTGTTTGAAAGGGCAGATTTTCTGGACGAATTTTGAAGTGGGCAATGGAGTTAGGCAGTTCGACATTAAGTTTCGGCCAAGAACCGCCATAAAAGCACAAGTGTTAGCAGACTTCATGGCCGAAGCCATCAGGTTTTCCCGATTGACTTAACCAGGGAGAGAGGTGAAAGTGCCACAGGGATAGCGTAGCCACCACAGCAGGGCACTCACTACATAACAAACTGTTCAGCCTTTCAGAATGGGAAAAAGAAGCAACCCGCATTACGACAAGCAAACACCCTGCTGAAAGTCTAGTCTTAAACAGTGAGGACTAGGTCATAACGACGACCATCAACTTTGAAGAAAATAGTGTCGGCGGTGAAGCCCCTAATCCTAAGGCATTATCAGATCCCTCAATTTGCTGGAAGTTATTTGTAGGAGAGATGTGGAAGCTCTTCATTGATGGAGCCTCCAACAGACACGGTGCAGGACTCGTTCTCCTCTCACCGGAAGGCCTGACCATTGAACAAGCAATCAACCTTGGCTTTCCAGCATCCAACAACGAAGCTGAGTATGAAGCATTATTAGCGGGTTTGAAGTCGGCATTTCACATGAAGGCAACCAAGCTGATGGTATACATCCCAATTGGTAGTCAACCAAATTTCGGGCGATTACGAAGCAAAGGATGATAGAATGACCAAGTACCAAGAGTTGGTCAGAAGGGAGATCATGAACTTTGAAGTGGTTCGGATAGATCGAATTGGTCGAGAGGAAAATAGTAAAGCAGACGAGTTGGCTGGTTTCGCGTCAATGGCAATACGTCTATCCCACACCCATTGTTAATTGACTTCCTACCCAGACCAAGTATCGAAGAGTCGGAAGCAGCTGAAGCATGTTGCGCTGATCTAGGCCCTTCCTGGATGGATCCTATCATAGTGTTTTTAAAAAATGGCATCTTACCTAAAGAAAAGAAAGAAGCCAACAAAATTAGAGCAAAGTCACAGCGATTTTGGCTCTCACCATCACTAGCATTATACAAAAAAATCCTTCATAGGACCTTACTTGAAGTGTGTCCATCCCAGCAAGGTCGAGGCATTTTTGTTCGAAATACACGAAGGCATTTGTGGAAGCTACCAAGGAGGAAGATCGCTGGTCTACGGGCAATTTCACAAGGGTACTGGTGGCCATACATGCAAGCAAACGTAGAGAAATATGTCAAGAAGTGTGAGAAATGTCAGAAGTTCGCACATCAAATACATCAACCAGCCAGAGAGCTCCTATCTTTGACCAGCCCATGGCCCTTTGCAATGTGGGGCCTGGATATAGTGGGACCACTCCCAACATCACCAAGCAATAGGAAGTTCTTTCTCGAAGCAACGAACTACTTCACAAAGTGGGTGGAGGCAGAAGCACTCGCATCCATAAAAGAAAGAGACGTCAAGAAGTTCGTTTGGCATAACATCTTAATTCGGTTTGGCATACCCAAGGCATTAATATCCGATAACGGCATTCAGTTTGATGGCAAAATCTTTAGGGGCTTTTACGAAGAATACAAGATAGAATTCTACAACTCTACACCGGCATACCACCAAGCTAATGGCCAAGCTGAGACTTCCAACAAAGTAGTCTTAAATGGTCTGAATAAGAGGCTGGAAAGAGTAAAAGGCAAGTGAGCTGAGGAGCTTTCCCATGTTTTATGGGCCTACCGTACCACACCTCGGCGGTCAATTGACGAAACACCTTTTTCATTAGTTTATGGCATGGAGGCTGTAATCCCACTGGAAGTGGGTCTCCCCACTATTAGAAGTGAAAATTTTGATCCAAACTTGAATGGTGAGGCCATAGCTCTAGAACTCGACCTTGCAGAAGAAAGAAGAGAAAGGGCATTGGTGCACATTGCCTCATATCAACAAAAGTTGTCCAGGAAATACAATAAAACAGTGCACCCAAGGCAATTCAAGATCGGAGATTGGGTACTGTGCAAAGTAACGGGCAACACTTTAGTACTTGGAGATGAAAAATTAGGACATAATTGGGAAGGACCATACAAAGTAATTGGTTTAGCGGGAAAATGGGCATATCACTTAAAAGATATGGACAACAAAGCTATTCTCAGGCCACGGAACACGGCCAATCTCAAAGTATTTTATTTTTAGCTTTTTCTTAAAACACTTGTAATTTTTTCTTTTTCAATAAAACAAGTAGACTTTTTTCTGATAAAATTCTTTCCTCTATTTGTAAAATTTGTTCATATTTGTTGCCGACTGGGGGCAATCAAGAAAGTTGGCAGGTTTGACCAACACTGTTCTTCTTCAACTAAGATAAGGATTTAGGCTCAAGTAAGTTGGTAGGTTTGTCCAACACTATTCTTCTTCAATCGAGATAAGGATCTAGGCTCAAGAAAGTTAGCAGGTTTGACCAACACTTTTCTTCTTCAGCTGAGATAAGGATCTAGGCTCAAGAAAGCTGGCATGTTTGACCAGCACTATTCTTCGTCAGCCGAGATAAGGATTTAGGCTCAAGTAAGTTGGCAGGTTTGACCAACACTATTCTTCTTCAGCCGAGATAATGATCTAGGCTCAAGAAAGTTGACAGGTTTGACCAATGTAGTTGAATTATATTGGTTTATTTTCGGGGCGTTACAGCATAAATGATATAAAAAATACATACATATATTATTAAATACACATAACATATATGTACATTCAACAACATTTACATTTACAAATTTACAAATCTTGACTTCTCAAAAACTTTTCAAATGACGCAACTAAGGGCCTCGGCTCGGATGACATTTTCAAAAGCTTCACAAAGGTTGACAAAAGCAAAAGGGTAAATTATGCAAATAGTCCCTGTTGTTTACACGATGTGTCAATTTGGTCCCTGTAGTTTCAATTTGCTCGATTTTGTCCCTTAATTTAACAGATTGTGTCATTTTAGTCCAATAAATAATGGTTGTTAAGTTAATTTAATGAAGGGTCAAACAATGTGTCAATTTGGTCTCTATACTTTACATGATGTGTTAATTTGGTCCCTGTAATTTCAATTTTCTCAATTTTGACAGGGACTAAATTGACACATTGTGGAAAATATAGGGACCAAATTGACACATTGTTTGACTTTCCGTTAAATTAACTTAACAACTATTATTTATTGGGCTAAAATGACACAATCCGTTAAATTAAGGGGCAAAATCGAGCAAATTGAAACTTAAAGGACCAAATTAACACATCGTGTAAACTACAGGGACTATTTGCATAATCTTCCCAAAGCAAAACTCTAAACTTGAACCTCTCATTGAATATCTACATACATGTAAAGGAAGGGGGTGAGCTAAAATCCAATGAGTAACATCAATGTAAAGGAGTTAATGAATGAGTTCCAAATTTTTGAAAACATTCTTATCATATTCAAAATATCGTTTAAAGATATAACATACATAAGTTTCATTAAACTTCTCAAAGTTAAGCAAATTATATGGTTCATCCAATGGCATTAATCAAAATAAATAGAACAAATCAAAATAAATAGAACAAAACTTGACAGAACGACCTCTGGTCCAATACATGGCAGAACGACCCTACGTGTAACGCCCCAATTCCAATCCCAAATATGCATTTTACAATAAATATGAAATGGAAACCAAATAGATAATAAGTGCCCTACAGGCTTACAAATTTATCCAAGAACATTCTTGGTTACACAAAATGGAGTTTCAACTCAACACAAATACAACCCTGGGCTTACATTTAACAAATAACAATAAAACAAAAATGAAGCCTTAACTCCGAGTCCTCCCAAGTCAATGCCTTGGCGGAAGCATAGCACTTGTACCTGAAATGATTTTTCCTTATAGGGTGAGCTACAACCCACTAGAGATATACTACACAACATATGAACAATGACAAGACTAAAGAAGAGTATGCTCATGCCATGCTCATGATAAAACAGTTTATCTCTCTTTTTATAAAGCATGTAATGCTGAGATGCACAACAAATATAAAACCATTTCCATTTTAAACCATATCTGTTACATGAATATGGGCCCTGTGAATCTCTAGGTGAGTGTCTGCAAGTAGGCCCTAATGCACTACCACTGTCATTTTTACCAACAAACTGGAAGGCTCGACAGCTAACCGCACGGTTCCACACCTCCTACCCAGATTCACCAAGTATTCATCTTTTCGCAAACAGATACCTTTACAAACATTTCTCAAAAACAGATACATTTCCAATGAAATGAATGTAATGCAATGTCTAATGCAACAAATGAGAAATGTGGTTCAATTTACCTAAGTCTCATGTATTTCTACAACAATCATGGCTATCCTCCACCGATAGCCCCAAACAGATATTTTTAAATAGATATTTAAACAATTAAATTCTAAAAAAATACAATCTATTCCACATCTCATCAAATATGAACAACTACACTAGTTTTCATATCACAATCACGTCCGGTAACCTCTCAAGGTCCATTTCTAACCGTATCAGTTTTGTTCCAACAGATACATTAAGCAAAATAATATCGTTATTGCCTAAGAAAATATCATTTTCTTTCAAAACTCATTCTCCAAGCATTATTCAACTATGACATCCTATTTTGATCAAAAGCCCCCAAAATTAAATGTGATTCCTTTGTTTTCTTTAAAAATGCTCTTTTGGTCACAAACCGGTAAAAATTTCAAAACCAATCGAGTCGAAGTCCGTTTTTGTTCAAATTTAAAACATAGTTCTTTCATAACCTTACAAACATACTCCAAGTTTACACTTTCGCAATTTGAGCATCAACTCTTTATTTTTCTCAAAATTTCCCCTTTAAGCAAATAAATCACAAATTTTCCAAAAATTCTAATTAAATTTTATACAACTCTAAACTCCATATAATCAAGTAAAATTTCATAAAGAAATGTAGGAAAAATCCATACCTCAAGCTAGAAGAGGAAACAAGCAAAAATCCTAATTTCCAACTTTGTTGGATTTCGATCTCCACCGGTCAAAACGTTGCTCTTACCAAGCTCTTCACTTTGATCTTAAGAACTATGGTCTAAAACCTTGGGTTCAAAATTGAGTTGAGTTTGATGCCACCTTCTTCCCTCACCTTCTTAACAAGCATTAGTAATCTCATTGAGGTTTCCTTTCGTTCTTGCCACCATCGCTATTTTGTCATGCTTCATCATCTCAAGGTAACATTTACGGTGCATTGTGTGCCCACATTTCATAACAGTAGTGTCTTTCAGTGAGTCAAAGACATACTCATAACATATAGGACAGTGGTGCTGCATGGAGTTTTCCACACGTAAGTGATTATCAAGCAGACCCAACGCATAGCATGATCCACACTTGACTGTGAGAGGTCAGTACACTTTTGGGACATTGTACTGTTTCTTCAGTGCTCGTAGCATTGCTCTTTTCAATCGACCAATGCCATATTCCCAGACAGATTGAAAGAATCTCATTTATGTCATGAGCCATGCTTTTTAATGTAACCAATCCTTCATCCTGTTTCATTTTCCACATTTCATACTCGTTCCTAAAATTGTTTGATTCCTCAGTTTGCTGAAAGTACTCGCTATCATATCTTCTATCTGAAGTAGTGTCAAATTTAATTTCTGTGCTTGAGGCTGAAGCTACCCATCCACCTGTTTGTTTAGCTCCATTTGTGGACCCATCGGGGATCGCTTCAATCCTCTCTTTCAGCGCAGAAACTAAATCGGTTCGAGCCTCAAGTTCCTCTTTCGAAAGCCCTTTGACCTTTTTAAGAGCAAGTCGTTGCAATTTGGGGAGTTCCTGGATCAATCGAGCCTTGGTTCGTCGAATCTCGGCGTTGATGGCCACAGCCGTTGCCCTGTTTTTCTCCGCTGGTACAGATTCCAATTTCTGGA
Source organism: Camellia lanceoleosa (assembly GCA_025200525.1). NCBI lineage: Eukaryota > Viridiplantae > Streptophyta > Magnoliopsida > Ericales > Theaceae > Camellia > Camellia lanceoleosa. The sequence continues at coordinate 42,045,174 of CM045769.1, forward strand.
GGGCTTGATCGAGGTCGGAGTCGAAGACAGAGTAGAGACGACCGAAAGCATCGTCGCTGGAGACGTTGACCTCCTTCTGCTTGTCGATGTCGTACTTTTCGTATTTCTTGCATATCGCTTCCACTCGAGTTATCAGGTCGATCACACTCATCTTCTCTCTCTCTAGAACTGTATATAGAATATATGTATGTATAACTATGGCTTTTCTGTCCTATCCACCATCTCCCATTTTTTTTTATGAAATATATATATATATTTTTTTGATTTTGGGTCATTACACTACGTCCAATATATAATAGTTGTAACAGAACGAACTCTGGTCCAACATATGACAGATATGACAGAATCATCTTAGGTTCAACATATAACCTCATGGGTAATTTATTAGAAGATACCACAATAGATAAACAAAAAGCAAAGCTCATTCATTCTTAGCAAAACATATATAATTTTTGTAAAACTTATCATAAGCATTTCGGAATTTCATAGCATATCTTATCATGTCAAAAAGTACTTGTATCTGAACACTTATCATATTGGAACATTTCATAAATAATATACATATTACATAAAACATCTCATGTTATAGCATTTTCAAAACCATTTATACGAAAATATTTTTACAAAAACATTACTCGTAGTGAGTCTGATTTTGGTAAGTCTTCTTATATGACCAACCTGCATAATACACATACTTAAATTAAAAAAAAAAAGCACTTAATTAACTTGAGATTCCTTCATTCAATCAGTTTAATTAGAGTCGATTTCTAAGTATATTTTGTTTCCTGATTAGTCTTAATATATGCGTAGGGGTGTTCGGAAGGTCAAAAGAAGATTACTCATGACCGGTGTGGTCTGATTGCAAAAGTACTGGATGGTGTCAAAGTGGGCTCAAAACACTTAGAAACTCACCCAAGAACATAGACACAATGCCAATTTGCAAAATCAAAGTTCAAACTTGTTAATTCTTCAAAATCACCTTACAACTTCATACTTAAAACATGCATATAATGAATTTGAGTCAAAACATGAACAACTGAGATAGTAAGTGAAAAATCATGATGAATTCTCAAAACTTGGCAAGTATAGCCTCACATATGTAAAGAATTGATGAAATTCTAACTTAGGGTGATGAATTATGCACGCATGTGTGAATTAGCACCAATTTCCTCATCCTAAGCTCAATTCTTATATTTAATCACAGAATCCTCTTAAATTCACATCTTTAATGACTTAATTTACTAAATTAAGGTTCAAAAGCTTACCTAGGGCCTTTAATTGAGCTCTCCTTAGCAAATTCTTGAGTCAATTCTTCTATTCTCCTTCAAATCCTTTCAATACTCCTCCCTCTCTCTCTAGGTGATGTTCTCACTTTCTCTCTACAAGTGTTTAGCTCAAAAGATGATGAACAAAATGAATTCAATAAGCTCATATTTTATTTATATAGTCTAGATTAGTTTAAGCTAATTAATCTAGCTTAATTCTAATTATTTTGTTCTGAATCAAATTCTAATTAAATCTGCCATAAGATTCTAAATATTCCAAGTAGTCTATTAGACTAGTCAATTTCGGTTTCTATCACCGTTAAGGCCTTAAATTTCATTTCCTAACAGAATTCACAACGGATATTCCTACATTTAACAGATATGAAGACAAAAATCATAATAAACACATAATTAACATAGAAATTCACATTAAGCACTTAAGTAACATTCAAAATTAACAATTAACAACATAATACGTGTCACGGTTATTAGAGCCTTCTTAATAAATCACAAAATATTTAAGTATAATGGGGCTTGAAGTGGAAGCAACAAAAATAATTTCGTCCATTACATATATTATTAAATACACATAACATATATATATACATCCAACAACATTTACATTTATAAATTTGCAAATCTCGACGTCTTAAAAACTTTCCAAAGAAGGAAATCAAGGGCCTCGGCTCGGGTGACATTTCCAAAAGCTTCACAAAGGTTGACAAAAGAAAAACTCTAAACTTGAAACTTTTGTTGAATACCTACATACATATAAAGGAAGAGAGTGAGCTAAAGCCCAATGAGAAACATCAATATAAAAGAGTTAATGAATGAGTTCCAAATTTTTGAAAACATTCTTATCATATTCAAAACATCGTTCAGAGATATAACATACACAAGTTTCATCAAACTTCTCAAAGTTAAGCAAACTATGTGGCACATCCAATAGCATTAAGAAAAATAAACAGAACAACCTCTGGTCCAATACATGGCAGAACGACCTCTAGTCCAATATCTGGTAGAACGATCTCAGGTCCAATATATAACAGCTGTAACAGAACGACCTCAGGTCCAACATATGACAAATATGACAGAACAACCTCAGGTCAAATATATAACATCATCGAGAATTTACTAGAGGATGCCACAACAGACAAACAAAAGGAAAAACTCATTCATTCTTAGCACAACATAATTTCGGTAAAACTTATCATATCATAAGCATTTCGGAATTTCATAGCATATCTCATCATTTCAGAAAATATTTGTATCAGAGCATTTATCATATCATAACATTTCATAGACAATATACAAATTTCATAAAACATCTCATGTTATAACATTTTCAATACCATTTATACAAAAATATTTTTACAAAGACATTGCTCACAGTGAGTCTGGTTTCGGTAAGTCTCCTCGTATGACCGACCTACATAATACACACACAATTTGATAAAAAGAAAGCACTTAACTAACTTTAGTTTCCTTCATTCAATTAGTTTAATTGGAGTCGATTTCAAAGTATATTTTATTTCCCGATTAGTCTTAATATATTCGTAGGGGTGTTCGGAAGGTCAAAAGAAGATCAAAACACACATTCACTATGTTCCGCACATGTGGGAGTCCCAGCCACATGTGCGGTTATTTTAGAAACTGTGACCATGTTTTGGTTCGTACTAAATGTGCGGGGCTCACAACCGCAAGTATGGTTTTGGGAATTTTTGTGCTATTCAAAAGTTCATCAAGGATCAAAGCTTCACTTACTCAAATTCTTACCAAACCTCATGCAAAACCCTTCTTAAATTATGTAATTTCATGAAGAAATATAAATGCATGATCAATTTCCAAAACATTTGCCTTAAAACCTCTTTAATTGCGTGATTAAAGCCAAAAATCCCATGCATGCAATATTTGCAAAACTTTTTCTCTTTTTCTTTACAATATGAAATTAAAGCCATAAAACTCTTAGAAAAGCATTTGCATGTCCAAATATTTATCAAAATCAAACCAATTCTTGATTGTCAATCTCAAATCATAATTTACTCATTAGCTTGTCCAAATTTATATTTAATTAATTTTCTTTATATCAAACCCAATTTCAAACCATTTTGTAACAACTCTCGTACTGATTACTGATAAGTCACTGAATTATATACTGATTACCGCCAAACTGAACTGTTAATGACTGATAAGTAAATTGATTAAACTACTGAACTGACTGATTGAAATCGAAACCGAAATTGGATAAGTTTATCTATTGAATTGCATATTGCATCTGTTTGACTGATTGATTATCTGTTTGAGTTATATGTTTAAACTGCTAATTGAAGGCCTTATCGGCGGCCGAATTAGGAACCGTTTAGTGTTTCGGAATCAGTAGAATATTTGTGATTTTATGGTATATTTATCTGAAAATTGATTAGGAATGATTAAATTAGATTAAAATAAGTTAAATCAAAGAATTGCCTTATTTACGGAATTGCCATCAAAGTGGGGCCTTTGTTTATTATATGTTGAGCCTTACAGATGTGAATTAAACATTTCCTCAGCCTCTTTGTTGTCTCACCACCGAAATTAGCAAGAGAGAAGTGAGAGAGAGGAGAGTTAAGAGAGAAATGGAATTCATCTTGTGAATTGGCTTGTGGACTTGAAGAACTTGTAGGAAATTGGCAAATTGAGCTCCCATATCCTTAATTCAAGACCTAGGTAAGGAAATTAAACCTCTCATTGTGGTATTAAAGTCAATTCTTGCATGGTCCATGCCAAATTGTTGAGTTGAGTCTTGTTTTAGTTCATATATGTTGGATTATGGTTTAGATCATGCATGCATGGTTGAAATGTTGAAGTTTGAGTGGATTTCATGGCCAAATGGTGCATGCATGTTCACATTCATGTATAAGTCCATGTTTTCATCTTGTTTTGAAAGGTTTGAGCTCATTAGACCATCACATTGGAGCTTTAAATTGGTTTGAATGCATGCATGTCATATTTGAATGTTGTTCATGCATGTTCTTGAAAATTGGTTTGGAAATGAGCTTGATTAAACTTCCCTTGGGTTTTGATTTTACAAATTGAGCTTTGAACCAAGTAATATTATGTGTTTTCATGAGTTTTCCAGAAAAAGGGGCCCAAGAGGATCGATTTTGGTGTTCCAAACTTGAGTTTCAAACTCAGAGCACAATTCTGGGTTTTCCAGATTTTTGGTGTCCGCTCGAGCGGAGGGTTACGCGCTCGAGCGGGGAAAACAAGCTCCCAGTATTTTTTTGACCTGTGTTACAGTCCGCTCGAGCGGAGAAATGCGCGCTCGAGCGGAGAAAACGAGCATCCAGCATTTGCACTGTTCATCAGTCCGCTCGAGCGGAGGAATGTACGCTCGAGCGGAGGATTGTGTGTCACGCTCGAGCGGGGAAGTTGACGCTCGAGCGGGGACCTTTGTTTTCTTGTCCGCTCGAGCGGAGGCCTTGTTTCACAGGAAATTCTGAAATTGTGCTCCATGCGCATCTTTGCATCCTTATCCCATCCTAGGCATTCTTAGGCCTAGTTTAAGACATCTTAATGAGGATATAGATGTAGAACACACCGAAGCATATTAGGAAGTTAATTATTGTACTTCCCCAACTGTTAAACTTAGAGTGTGTTCAATTTGTTTACTGTTTAGGGTTGGCTCTCGGGGACGCGCTCTAGCTGCTATTAGCCCAATCTTTGTGAGTAACAGATTGTGTAAAGATATGTTCAAAATGGTTATATTTTGAATACTGAACTGAACTGTTTATTGAACTGATAGTGTTTATTGAATGAATGTATGTCCTGTTTTCTGAACTGTATTGTGGCATCCTTAGCACCCACTGTTATTGACTGTTACAAAGCTCTGTCGGTTTCCTTGTGGAACCATACTGTTTACTGAATGATTGGCCATCATTACTGTTGGGTCTGTTAAGACTCGGTCCTTTTGGACCTACTGTTTATAGGCTAATGGATGTACCACATATGATTGATTGATTGAACTACTGAAAGACTGAATTACTGATTGACTGAAATACTGCTAAATGAATTGTTTTCATTACTGAAAGGACATTCATTCATAACCTCTTTACGCATTATGTTATTCACTGGGCTTTAGCTCACTGTTTATATATATATATATATATATGTAGGTTCTCAACAGCCAGACCGGAGCTAGGAGCGTGGGTTAGTCCCCAGTTTTGTCAAGCCAGCCTACGTGCCTCACTGTGAGGTTCCGAGACGCCATGCCATGGCTTGGGGTGTTTTTGTTTCCAATTGTCTCCCTCTTGCTTTTGTGCTCTTGTATAGACTTCTTCGTTTTACTGCATCTTGTTATCGAGGGATTAGGTCCCCGTACTGAATGGTTGTAAATGACTGTATATAGACTGTACTGTTCTGAACCATTTGAATGCATGAAAAATGTTTTTGGCATACAGATTTTCACAGCTCAATGGACACTAGTTGTTTATCTTGTATTTCCGCCAGTTCTGAACTCGTTTCATCAGATATCGTTTCAAAGAGCCTTCGTAATCTCGGACATCTTGGCGATTCTGCTAAACCCATAGGGCCGGGTTTGGGTCGTGACACATTTACATCAAAACTCCTTTAATTTGTCTTAATTAGAATCAAACTTCATGAGCTCATGATTTTCAAAACCTTGTTCTTGTTTCTTCAAAGCATGAAATCAATTCTTAGAAATCTATGATGTGAAAGTTTGCGGAAAAATTTTATTTGAAAAAACAATCTTTCAAAGGAACACCACCTGATTACACAATCTAAAATACCTCAATCCAAGCGTGTTGTTGTTAGTTTCTCACCAAGCGATCCAAATGTCTCGCCTCCAAAGTGATTCACATTGCACCCTCTTGCTTTCTTTTTTTTGGGTGTATTTTTCTACAGACTTAAAAAATTCTAATAGCCAATTTTTGTATTAAATACATCTGATATATACACAATACATGATAGAGTTTGCATGTAGGTGGAATCCATAAGGATCTCTATCTTTCAGTTTTGGAGATAAAATATAATATGTATCTTTTATTTTGAATTTGCAGGATACAACTTATCCAATTTTTCATTTAATTATCTTTTAAATAGATAATATAGAACTTCCACTAATTGCAACAATGTCCATCAACATGTTACAATTAAATCCCTAAAAGTAGAGAATTACAAGTGAGGCCCTTTCTTACAATTGGTCACAAACTTCCTTCCACCAAATTATATTCCACATGAGCTACTAGGTATGGACAAATTTATCACTATCAAAAAACCCTAGCTCATGTAGGCGAATTCTAAATTTTCCCTTCTTCTAATTGGATGCCAAAAGCATTTTTCAAAAATAGTACTTTTGTAATTATACATGTATAAAAATATTTTTATGAAAAATTATAGGTCGGTTTTCTTTTGGTCCTACATTAATAGGAAGAATTACTTGAATATGTTTTCTCACTTTGAGAATGGTGGATTCCATGTTAAGCACCTATATAAATCAATTACCACTCACATAACCCAACATGTCCATGTATAGCCTTTGATTTGGCATCACTGATTGACAATATCAAAATTAAATGAATAGTTAATTAATTTATACAAGCCTCTCATATCAAAGGAAAATAAGTGCATTGTAATAAAACTACATTTTAAACTGACAGTGATCATTCCATAGGCGTTCTCAAAACCGATCATGTTTAGTATATGTACTTATTGCATAGCACCCACCTATTTGCCTAAAGTCACTACCTCAATGATGGAGTAAATCATTCTATCATATAGTAGCAAATCAGGTGTAAGACATAGCAGTGCAATGCCCAATCAACACCCATAGCCTAGAACATTAATTAGGTCAACAAGGCACTGAAAAATCATAATTCCCAACTTTTGGTTCATTAACCATTAGCGTGTTTTTCTACAATGTTACCCAAGGGACCTTATGTTCACATCACATATAACATTACCCAAAATAATAATATTCAAAAATGAAAAATAAAATGCCAACAATTTATTTAATCAGTAAATAAAGTCAACAAATTGGTTTTTGAGGGCACAAATGCTAAAATTCTCCCACTTGCACTCAAAACCAATTGTACATGTATTTAATACCCATCATCTCCAAGTGCTTCTGAAAAACCTTTCGATTTAAGGCTTTTGTGAAAGGATCTGCAAAATTTTCAGTTGATGCAATCTTTGCTATTGACATATCTCCTCTATGGATGATATCTCGTATCAAGTGAAATCTACGCTCAATGTGCTTTGTCCTTCGATGAGCCCTAGGCTCAATAGCATGTGCAATAGCGCAAGTGTTGTCACAATAAACAATTATAGGAGATTCAATTGTTAGGACAACACCCAGTTCTTGAATGAACTTGCGAATCCAAATAGCTTCCTTTGCAGCTTCACTTGTAGCCATATACTCTGCTTCAATTGTAGAATCTGCAGTAGTATCTTGTTTGCAACTTCTCCAACTTATTGCTCCCTTTCCAAGAGTGAACACAAATCCAGAAGTGGATTTTCTATCATCGATATCAGATTGAAAATCTGAATCAATGTAACCTTCAACAACCAAATTAAAACTACCAAGCACTAGAAAATAGTGTTTAGTCCTTTTCAAATATTTCAAAATGTGTTTCGCTGCTGTCTAATGCTCTGGACTTGGATTGGATTGGTATCTATGCACAATGCTCACTATGTAACAAATGTCAGGGCTAGTACAAAACATTGCATACATGAGACTTACCACTGCCGAAGCATAAGGAATATTTCTCATTTTCTCTCTCCTCCTATGTTTTTGGTGCCATTCCCTTAGAGAGACGAATTCCATGCCTAAAGGGTAGGAACCCTTTCTTGGAATCTTGCATGCTAAATCTTGCCAAGACTCCGTCAATATAATTGACTTGTGAAAGACCAAGTAATCTTTTCTTTCGGTCTCTAAACAATTTGATCCCGAGTATATAACTAGCTTCACCAAGGTCTTTCATTGCAAAGTGATTAGATAACCAAACTTTGAATGATGACATTACTCCTACATCATTCCCAATAAGTAGTATGTCATCAACATAGAGAACCAAAAATACTTTGGCACTCCCATTGACCTTCTTGTAAACACAAGGTTCATCCATATTTTGCAAAAAACCAAACGATTTGATTGCCTCATCAAAACAAATATTCCAACTCCAAGATGCTTGCTTGAGGCCATAAATGGACCTCGTTAATTTGCACACTTTATTTTCTTCACCATGAGATGTAAAACCTTCTGGTTGGTGCGTATAAATTTCTTCTTCAATATAGCCATTCAAGAATGTGGTTTTAACATCCATTTACCAAATTTCAAAATCATGGTGTGCAACAATTGACAAAAGAATCTTTACGGACTTCAGCATGGCTACTGGCGAAAAAGTTTATTCATAATCGATACCAGCTCTTTGGTTATACCCTTTCGCCACTAGTCTTGCTTTGTAGGTCTCTACCTTTCCATTGGGTCCTAATCTTCTTTTATATACCCATTTGCAACCTATGGGTTTAATGCTCTCAGGTTTATCTACTAAGGTCCAAACCTTATTAGAATACATTGAATCCATTTCAGATTCCATGTCCTTTTGCGAATGCCCAACATCTTTGTCTTTAATTGCCTCTTCGTATGTAAATGGATCATCATCAGACAATTTTGATTCTATCTGATAAATCTCATTTAATAGCGATAACTTAACTGGAGATCTAACAATCCTTTTACTACGCTGAGGTTCTTGTGCAACAATTGGTTCAATGGGTTTACTTATTTTGTCCTTCACTTTGACTACTTGCCCCATCAATTGAAATGTCAATTACTTCTTCAAGGACAATTCTTGTTCTATTTTCATTGAAAATATAATCCTCTTTTCTGCTAACAATAATTTTTTGTCCTTTAGGATTATAAAAATAGTAACCAAATGCGGTCTTAGGATATCTAAGGAAAATGCATCTATCAGTTCTCAATTCCAGTTTATCAACATTTTGCTTTTTCACATGTGCTGGACAAACCCATATCCTAATATGCTTTAGGCTAAGTTTTTTTCCCAGTCCATAATTTATATGGAGTTTTAGGAACTGATTTAGTAGGAACTCTATTAAACAAATAAATAGCAGTTTATAATGCAAATTCCCCAAAGGAAATTGGCAGTTCTAACATACTCATCATTGAACGAACCATATCTAATAAAGTTCTATTTCTTTTTTTTGCCTCCCCATTATTTTGTGATGTGCCTGTGGGGATTAATTGAGATATGATACCATTTTATTTTAAATAATTTCAAAAATCATCTAAAAGATATTATCCCACATGATCTGATCAAAGAGCTTTGATGCTTTTTCCAAGTTACTTTTCTACTTCACTACGAAATTCCGTGAACTTTTAAAAGATTTCAGACTTACGTTTCATTAGGTACAAATAACCATATCGAGAATATTCATCGGTGAATGTAATGCATAGTAAAAACCACCTCTTGCCATGTGATTTATTGGACCGCAAACAACTGTGTGTATTAATCCCAAAGCTTTTGTGGCTTTAATTCCTTTTCTTAGAAATGAAATTTTAGTCATTTTTTCTTGCAAGAAAGGCTCACAAATTAGATAAGACTCAATTTTAAAAAAATCTAAAGGTCCATCCTTGACTAATCTATTTAGACATTCTAAATTGAAATAACCAAGTTTCAAGTGCCACATGTAAGTCTGAATTACATCCCTTTTTTTTTTAAGGGGTAACATAACGGTGGATATATCATTCTCAACACAAATTAATAGAATTATCAATAGGACTAATAAAGTAAATATCATCTATTAAAATGCCAGAAACCACAAATTTATTATTGTGCTTAATAACAACTTTCAAAGAAAAGGAGAAACAATATCCCAACGAAATTAACTTTGAAACAAAAATTAAATTTCTACGGACATTTGGCACAAATAGACAATCTTTTAAAACTAGAGTCCTATTAAATGATAATTCTAAATAAGTTCCTATAGAAACTATAGCAACTGTTACACTTGTTCCCAACTATATTAGCATCTCCCTTTCCTTAAGCCTTCTGGTCTCCTTGACCCCTGCAACACATTGCGAATATGTGAGGTCACACCTGAGTCTACACACCAAGCATTAGGAGGACCAAGCAATAAATTGGTTTCAATAATAAACAAATTTAACATACCTTCCGAAGGTTTGTTCTTTTTCAACGTTGCCAAATAATGACAGGCAATTTCTCTTCCAATGGCCAAGCTTTCCGCAATAGAAACAATTTCCTTTGCTTTTCTTTTTATCAATGCCTTTTATAAAAATACCTTGTTTTCCAGAGAACTTAGAGCCAATAGATTTCTTATTAAAATTATTCTTGCCTTTAGGCTTGAATTTTCTTGGACCTTCCTTCTCACCCATCATTACAGTGGGTTGGCTCTTTAATAAGATCCTTTGTTGCTTGCAACATATTTAGCAGCTTTGATGGTGCAACGATCATCTTGTTCATGTTGTAACTCCAAATAAATTAATTATAAGAATCTAGTAAAGATGAAAGAATCGCATCAATTTTAGTTTCACCTTCAATATCTGCACCTAAAATTTCCAATATGTAAATGAAAGATATCATTTTCAGGACATGTTCCCATACTAGAGTACCTTCCACCATTTTGGTGGACATCAAACCTTTCATGGCAATTTGGCATGCACTTCTGCGCTGTTCTCCAAACATTTCTTTCAACCCTCATGCTGCTTTTGCAACATCATCCGCCTCAATGCCACTTAATAGCAGCCTCACTTTGTTCATCAATGTAATGCCCCAAAAATTGAGCATGATATATCTATTTATGCAACAAAACCCACCTGATAGACAAACACATATATATAGCTAACTAATTCATACACCCATTTCTATTAAATTCTAAATGCCAAATACATGTTGTTCACATCTCAATGCTCAAGTTCTAATCCCAAACATGCATTTTACAACAAGTATGAAATGGAAGCCAAATGATAATAGGTGCCCTACAGACTTACAAATTTATCTAAGAACATTATTGGTTACACAAAATGGAGTTTCAACTCAACACAAATATAGTCATGAGCTTATATTCAACAAATAACAATAAAACAAAAATGAAGCCTCAGTTTCGAATCCTCCTAAGTCAATGCCTTGGCAAGGCATAGCACTTGTACCTGAAATGGTTTCCCTTATAGGGTGAGCCACAACCTAGTAGAGATATACTACACAACATATGAACAATGACAAAACTAAAGAGGAGTATGATCATGCCATGCTCATGATAAAACAGTTTATCTCTCTTTTTATAAAGCATGCAATGCTGAGATACAACAAAAAATATAAAACTATTTCCATTTTAAACCATATTTGTTACATGAATACGGGCCCTGTGAATCTCTAGGTGAGTGTCTGCAAGTAGGCCCTAATGCACTACCACTGTCATTTTTACCAGTAAACTGGAAGGCTCGACACCTAACCGCGCGGTTCTACACCCCTTATCCAGATTCACCAAGTATTCATCTTTTCGCAAACAGATACATTTCCAATGAAATGAATGTAATGCAATGTCCAATGCAACAAATGAGGAATGTCGTTCAATTTACCTAAGTCTCATGCATTTCTACAACAATCATGGCTATTCTCTACCAATAGCCCAAAATAGATATTTCTAAACAGATATTTAAACAATTAAATTTCAAAAATTTCGATAAATACAATCTATTCCACATCTCATTAAATATGAACAACTACACTAGTTTTCATATCACAATCACGTCCGGTAACCTCTCAAGGTCCATTTCTAACCGTGTTGGTTTTATTCCAACAGATACATTAAGCAAAATAATACCATTAATGCCCCAGAAAAAATTATTTTCTTTCCAAACTCATTCTCCAAGCATTATTCAATTATGACATCCTATTTAAATTATATACTAGACAGGTTCTAGCTATAATGCCCAAATACACTAACGCACAAAAAGATGGAAGGTGAATGTGACCTAAGCTACTGGGCTGTCTCCTAGATAGCCACTGAATAGAGTTCCTTTGTTGAACTAACAATACTTTCTAAATGTAAAAACAAGAATACTGATCAGGCTTACAAACTTTAACAGTTATCTCAAATTATTTTTAATGTGCCAATATATAGTCAAAACCAACAAACAAAGCTTGCTACAACATCAGGGACATATTACTTAAAATTAATAGGGGAGCTCACAAACTCAACTACTTTGTTCCAAAGTATGTGACATGAATGGCTCCACAAACGATCAAAAACTACAATGCTTTCATAAACCTGTATGCAAAGGCATGTGCTTAAGCACCTTGCTTATTAAACTAGAACCCTCTGCATCATATAGTTACATTTAAAGAGTCATCCTTAGTCCAATGATCCTGGAAGCTTACAGAGTGCAAACCTCTCAATAGAATCAAGGCCGTGTGCAATCTGAATTGTGATCATAAATTATTGTCATACTATAAAGCATAAATATGAAAACTTGATATCATAAAGATAAACGAGATGGAATATGTTGATACCACAAATTCAAAAGCAGAGGATCTATTTTTGGAAACACAAAACAATTCATTTTATACACGGTAGGACAATAATCAACTTCCACAAGGTTTAGAAAGGTAGTAGTTGTACATTGCTTTGCAATTATATGTTCAACTATATTTCTTAAAGAAAACATTAAATACACTATTCATGTATTTCCACAAATGAACTCAGATAGACAACAAAATCAATGCAATTCACCTCGACGAATGTGATTGGCAGCAGCATAGAAGCAATAATTGGAGGTAGCACAAGCGGTTGATATTGAATAATTTGGTCCCATAAAACCAAGCTCAATTGCAAGCAAGGCTGAGCCCATATTTGTTATAGCGCAAGGTATGAAAAAGTGGAGTCATTTTCCTGTAACTTCCCTCTATCTTATCTCCTCATGATGTATCTATAGTGTGTATAGTATATTTTCCTATATACTCTTTACACCTTTTGAACCCCACTCCAATACCTTTTTATTTTATCATTCACTCCCCCTCAATCTCTCTTATAAATAAATCATTCTCCACTATCAAAAATCATAAAATCTCCCACCACCGAAAACATCATGCTTATTCCACCCTCTCTTTGCTCTCTCCTTCCCCCAAAAATTCCCTGACTGTAACGTCTTTTCTTTTTATTTATTTTTTTATTTTATTTTTTTACTATTTTCTATTTTCTCAAATCATGGTCCGAACACTCAAAACTAAAATTTTAAATTCTGCACCGACTATTTTTAAAAAAAACAAAAAGTTTGGGTCATCACAATCAGTGGCATCCGCTCCAGGAAGCGCAGGTGGATCAGTGGTTAGAACATGGTTCAATTTTTTAGCAATGAGGACAATTGTTAAATTTCTCTTCCAATCCACAGTTTGGTAAACATGTGTCCGAAGAATATAAGTATTGCATTGTATATAAATCCGTAGGATGCGGGGTTTTTAATCTACTATGGTAATGCTCACTAGAATTATCATTCAAACAATCATAAACAATTTATAACCCCACAAATATAACACTTGTATTTAAAACATTCATAGTGAGCATTGGGAAACCAATCTTACATGTACAAAAATTTCTTTTAAAATAAATGAACATACCATGAATGGGTGGATAGCTACTGCCCATCATAATATCATCTCATGTTATCATTTTTCTTTCTTTTAGAAAAATTAAATTTATTTATAACTCCCAATTTTTCTTTTAGCCTCCAAATCAACTCATATGACACCTTTTGATTACCAGATAATATTTGTCTAAGTGCAAACCATTGTTTAGATACATAGCATAAACATGTAAGATTATGCCTTCATTTTAACCGACACTCCCACTAGTCATACTTATACTTTTCACAAAATAAATAAAACAAACTAATTAATTAAAACCCAACCAACTCTTTTGGTATCAATTAAATCTCAATTAATTAGAATTTTTATTTACCAGCAATGGAGGGCCATAGATTTTATTTTCTTAAAATAATCCTATTTAACACTTAATCATTAAAATGGGATACCAATAACATTTATAACTAATTTATTCCCATAAATTAGCAAACTAATTTTTATGCTATCAATAAACAAAAAAAACAAAAAATAATCGCTACAGTATCTTACAGAAAACTAGGAAACCAGCCGCCCTTTTTTTTCGGCCCATCATAAAGTTCTAATTTGAACCTGTAATCATGTCTACAACAAACTGATTTTTTTTTCAGTCCTTTTTTTTCTTCTTCTTCTTGCTTACAATTTCGGCCCTTTTTCATTTTTATTCATTTATATTTTTAATGAACGATTAATACAAGGAAAAAAATAAATTATATATTCACAAATCATATAATCGGCAATCACCTAAGACAATATCGAATATTTAATATTTTCATCAAAATGAAAAACAAAAATATAGACTCATGTAATCGAAGTAGTGTGGCTTTGATACCAATGAAAGTTTGCAAAAAAATTTTATTTGAAAAAATAATCTTTCAAAGAAACACCACCTATTTACACAATCGAAAATACTTCAATCCCAAGCGTGGTGTTGTTAGTATCTCACCAAGCGATCTAAGCGTCTTGCCTTTAAAGTGATTCACATTGCCCCCTCTTGCTTTTACTTCTGTATTTTTCTACAGTCATTAAAAATTCTGATGGCTAATTTTTGTATCAAATACATATGATATATACACAATTCATGATAGCGTTTGCATGTAGGTTGGGTCCATAGGGATCTCTATCTTACAGTTGTGGGAATAAAATAAAATATGTATATTTTATTTTGAATTTGCAAGACACAACTTATCCAATTTTTCATGTAATTATCTTTTAAATAGATAATATAGAACTTGAGATTATTTTATTGTTACCCTTATACTGTTACACGATTTTAAATGACCCCCTAAACTATTATTTTCACGCGTACCTCCATACTATTTAAATTACTATCAATTTTGCCCTTGTTGTCAGATTTGAAATGAAAAATGTTAAAAAAATTACATTTTAGCCCCAAATTTCAAAATAAAGTTGCAAACTCACCATTTCCTACCAGCAAACCACCACCACCAACCACCACTTTAAGCCCTTCTATCTCCTTCCTCAAAACTCCTTTTCACCTCATTTTTACGTCGTTGGATTCAACTCACAGTCTAGTTTTCATATCACGTATCACATGTCTCGTTTTTTGCATGCTATCGGAGCTCCGAAAGTTGATAAAAAAAAAATAAAACTTTTCTTCTCATTTTCGACTTTTCTTCGAGCCATCTTTCGGACTTCATATCTTTCTCGATTCTTAACGATTCTACTTCAATCTTTCGTCATTCTCCTCACCTCACTTCTACTTCGCCCTACATTACCTCGCTTTCTCACTTCTTCATGTAATGGGCGGTTTCGGTATGTCGAAAGTTGTCCGAAAACTAATTTCGAAAATTTCAAAATATTCATCTTTTGTTTCTTTCTTCTCCATCTTCCTCATTCTTCTTCACTTATAAAATGATGTGAAACTTGGTTCTAGATGGAGCTGGTGATGGTGGTGGTGGCGGTCTAGCGATGGCGACGGCACTCGCGATGATGGTGGTCATGGAGTTTGAAGGTAGTAGTAATGGAATCTGCTTGTAAAAGAGGTGGGTTTGGTGTTTGAAAGGTGGTGGTGGTGGTGGTGGTGGTGGTGGTGGTGATGGTGATGCTCATGGTGGTAGTGAAGGTGGTTCGGGTGGTGATGAGAAGATAATACAAAACTAAAATAGGCATTGGCATTCCATTCCAATTTTCAACATACCAAACGTTCTCCAAATCTTATACAACCAGTGATTAAGTCCGAATGTGTTGCACCTCACGAAACTGGACCAAGAGACCTCAAGAAATTATCTATTTTTAGAAAACCACATTCAACACTATTAATCACTGAGCTACCCGTGTGGGTTAAATCTATGGAACATGTCATATTTTTTCTAATTTCCACTGAAAATTTATCACAATCTCTATTGTCAATAAATATATGAACAAGCCAATCACCATTTAAAATTAGAAATATATATATATGGTAAAAAAAAAAAAAAACATATATAACTATATATAGATGAGAGAGAAAATAGTTTTCTCAAAGCTTGAATACAAATACATGACTTTCAATTACAACATCACTTTTAAATCAATAATACCAATTTCATACAATATAATCACAACAAAAACTAGGTCCTCATTTGCGACAAATCTTTGTTATGACAAGTCTTTGGCGGGTTGTACGTTGAAAGTCACGTTTGGTGTGTTTTGTTCAGGGTGGTGATATTGGTGAAGTTGGTGGTTCGGGTGCTGATGTTAGAAAAGTTGATGAAGTTGGTGGTTCGAGTGGTCGATTACCCCCTAGAACCATGCTCTACATCATGTTATAAGTGAAAAAGAAAAAGAAGAATGAGGAAGATGGAGGAGAAAGAAACAAAGGATGAATGTTTCGGAATTTTTGAAATTAGTTTTCAGACAACTTTCGGCATACCAAAATCGCCCATTACATGAAGAAGTGAGAAAGCAAGGTAGTGTAGGGCGAAGTAGGAAGTGAGGTGAAGAGAATGGCGAAAGAATGAAGTAGAATCGTCAAAAATTAAGAAAGATATGAAGTCCGAAAGATGGCTCGAAGAAAAGTCGAAAACGAGAAGAAAAGTCTTTTTTTTTTTTTTTAAACTTTCGGAGCTCCGATAGCATGCAAAAAGGGGAAGAACGAAACGTGTGAGATGTGATACGAAAACTAGACCGTGAGTTGAATCTAACGATGTAAAAATGAGATGAAACGGAGTTATGACGAAGGTGATAGAAGGGCTTGAAGTGGTGGTTGGTGGTGGTTTGCTGGTAGGAAATGGTAGGTTTGCATCTTTATTTTGAAATTTGGAGCTAAAATGTAATTTTTTTAACATTTTCTGATTCAAATCTAACGACAAGGGCAAAATTGATAGTAATTTAAATAATATGGGGGTACGCGTGACAATAATAGTCTGGGGGGTCATTGAAAATCGTGATAAAGTATAGGGGTAAAAATGAAATAATCTCATAAAACTTTAACTAATTGCAATAGTGTCCATCAACACGTTACAATTAAACCCCAAAAAGTAGAGAATTACAAGTGAGGCCCTTTCTCACAATTGGGTCCCAAACTTCCTTCCACCAAACTATATTCCACATGAGCTATACTAGGCATGGACAAATTCATCATTATCAAAAAAACCCTAGCTCATGTAGAGGAATTCTAAGGGTAGCGTTTGATAGAGTTTCTAAATATGATTTGAGAATATAATTGTAATTTGAGTTTGTAAGTTTTGGAATTATGATTTTGAGTGTGGAAAATTTGTTTGGTTGAGATTTGGAAAGAGTTCTGAATTGAGTTTGAAATGAATGATGTGACATGATATTTAATTCAAAAACTTACAACTCATAACCAACACAATCCAAAATCCTATTCAAAGCTCATAAAAAAAAAAAAAAATTTATAAAGTCGGAAATTTTTTTTTTACTTAAAATATAAAAATAACAGGTAAAAAAAAAAAAAAAAAAAACCCGTACACTGTTCCCTATGATCGGGTCAGCCAAATTTTCCTGCCCGACTACAACCAAACACCACATGCAAACCAAGAGTTGGAATTACAATTTCAAAGCTCTTCCAAGTAGAGCCTAAATTTTTCCCCCCTTCTAATTGGACCCCAAAAACATTTTTCAAAAATAGTACATTTGCAATTATACATGTAAAAAAATATTTTTATGAAAAAATTACAAGCCAGTTTTCTTTTGGTCCAAAGTTAATAGGAAGAATTACTTGAATATACTTTCTCACTTTGAGAATGGTGGATTTCAAGTTAAGCACCTATATAAATTAATTACCACTCATTACCCAACATGTCGGTGTATAGCCTTTGATTCGGTGTCGTCGATTAACAATATCAAACTTAAATGAATAGTTAATTAATTTATACAAACCTCTCAAGTCAAAGGAAAATAAGTGCATAGTAATAAAACTACCATTAAACTGACAGTGATGATTCTATAAGTGTTCTCAAAACATGTACTTATTGCATAGCACCCTACCTATTTGCCTAAGGTCACTGCCTCAAATGATGAAGTAATCATTCTATCATATAGAAGCAAATCGGGTGTAGACCATAATAATACGATGCCCAATCAACACCATAGCTTATAACATTAATTGGGTTAACAAGGCACCGAAAAATCGTGACTCCCAACTTTGGGTTCATTAACCATTAGTATGTTTTTCTGCAATGTTATCCGAGGGACCTTATGTTTATATCATATGTAACATTAAAAATAACATTCCCAGAATAATAATATACAAATCCAAAATAAAATGCAAAGCAATTTAATCAGTTAAATAATTTCATTCAAAGTCAAGGTGGGCACGAGTGTGTTAGTGTAAGGGCTTTTGAAAGACTAGATAATGCTCTGATAATTTCTATGAGATGGATATGAATCCTAATATTTGGCCACACCCTAACATTGCTTCTCCAATAGTACCAGTGTTCAGAGTGTAAAATGATTTCCAATTTTTTGTGGCTGCAGAAAAATGTGGACAACCTCTAGAAATATTCTTGAGAAAACAAGTGAATAAAACGACATTCTGTGATGTCTTAAAATACAACGCTGTGAAAATAAGAAGAGGCTTTCCTCAACCTCAAAAATGGAGTGCAAAACACCGGTATATTATGATAAGGATTTCTCAAGCTTATAGCTATCATAAGGTCTCTAAATCTACTTTCGATAAAATTTGACTTATATTTTTTTCATAAAATTTCAATTTTATATTTGTATTAATATTTAGATATTTTATTTGGCGCAGTGATGTAATACAAGTAAACATTCACCTCCAAAATGCACCTTTTATGTGTATTTTAAATCTGCAGAGTATCATGATTTATATTATGACACAATGAAGATGATGGCGCTATAGATCCTTTCATAAAAATTACTGAATTTAAAATATTTAAATATTTAGTAAGTTATGAAAATATATATAAAACTTCTTTTACATATTTTTATTAATATGTATATATATAAACATTAATATTTTTCTTGTAATAGATCATGCTACAAATGGCGAGTAGCTAGCACTACTAAATTTGATAAGGAATATCAATTATAATGCTCAACTAAAAAATTTCGAAGGCTCGGAAGTGGAGAAATCAACATCCAAAATTTGAAGGTTTGATGTTAATTTCCCTATTTCCAAACCTTTGAAATTTTATAGTTGAGCTACACCATTTTTATCCCATAACAAATTCAGTAGTGATAGCCACTCGCCATGATCTATTACAAAAAAAATTATTATTGTTTATATATATACATACTGATAAAAATATGTAAAAATAGTTTTATATATATTCTCATAACTTACCAAGTATTTTAAATTCAGTAATTTTTATAAAAAGATCTATAACACCATCATCTTCACTTTTTGTGATAATATAAATCATGACACTGCAAATTTAAAATACACATAAAAGGTGCATTTTGGAGGTGAATGTTTACATTATGTTCATTTGAATTTGAATGAAATCATTTAACGTTAGATAAGGAAGAACAACAGTGTATCCAACGTTAAATGATTTCATTCAAAGTCAAGGTGGACATGAGTGCGTTAGTGTAAGGGATTTTCAAAGACTAGATAATGCTGATAATTTCTATGAGATGCTTACGAATCCAAATATTTGGCCGCACCCCCAAATTGTTTCTCCAATAGTACCAGTGTTCAAAGTGCAAAATGATTTCCAATTTTTTGTGGCTGTAGAAAAATGTGGACAACCTCTGGAAATATTCTTGAGAAAACAAGTGAATAAAACGACATTCTGTGATGTCTTAAAACACAACGCTGTGAAAAAAAGAAGAGGCTTTCCTCAACTCAAAAATGGAGTGCAAAAGACCGGTATAGCAGGATAAAGATTTCTCAGGCTTATAGAGTTATCATAAGGTCTTTAAATCTAGCTGCGTTAAAATTTGGTTTATATTTGTTTCATAAAGTTTCTATTTTGTTTTGTATTAATATTTAGATATGTTATTTGGTGCAGGAATGTAATACAAGTAAACATTCACCTCCAAAATGCACATTTTATGTGTATTTTAAATTTACAGTGTCGTGATTTATATTATGACACAAAGTGAAGATGCTGGTGCTATAGATACTTTTATAAAAATTATTGAATTTAAAATACTTGGTAATTTATGAAAATATATATAAAACTTCTTTTACATATTTTTATCAATATGTATATTTATAAACATTAATATCTTTTTTGTAATAGATCATTCTACAAATGGCGAGGAGTGGCTAGCACTACTGAATTTGATAACGGATATCAATGATAATGCTCAACTACAAAATTTCGAAGGCTTAGAAATGAAGAAATTAACATCTCACGTCACAATTTTTGAAAGTTTGATGTTAATTTTCCCATTTCCAAGCCTTCGAAATTTTGTAGTTCAGCATTATCATTGATATCCCTTATCAAATTCAGTAATGCCAACCTCTCCTCGCCATTTGGAGCATTATCTATTACAAGAAAAATATTAACGTTTATATATATACATATTGATAAAAATATGTAAAAGAAATTTTATATATATTTTCACAGCCACAAAAAATTGAAAATCATTTTGCACTACAAACAATGATACTATTGGAGAAACAATATTAGGGTGCGGCCAAATATTGGGTTTCATAAGCATTTCATACAAATTATCAGCATCATCTAGTTTTTCAAAAGCCCTTACACTAACACACTCGTGTCCACCTTGAATTTGAATGAAATCATTTAACGTTAGATAAGGAAGAACAACAGTGTATCCAACGTTAAATGATTTCATTCAAAGTCAAGGTGGATACGAGTGTGTTAGTGTAAGGGATTTTGAAAGACTAGATGATGCTAATAATTTCTATGAGATGCTTACGAATCCAAATATTTGGCCGCACCCCCAAATTGCTTCTCCAATAGTACCAGTGTTCAGTGCAAAATGATTTCCAATTTTTTGTAGCTGTAAAAAAATGTGGACAGCCTCTGGAAATATTCTTGAGAAAACAAGTGAATAAAACGACATTCTGTGATGTCTTAAAACACAACGTTGTGAAAAAAAGAAGAGGCTTTCCTCAACTCAAAAATGGAGTGCAAAAGACCAGTATAGCAGGATAAAGATTTCTCAGGCTTATAGAGCTATCATAATGTCTTTAAATCTACTTGCGTTAAAATTTGGTTTATATTTGTTTCATAAAGTTTCTATTTTGTTTTGTATTAATATTTAGATATGTTATTTGGTGCAGGGATGTAATACAAGTAAACATTCACCTCCAAAATGCACCATTTATGTGTATTTTAAATTTGCAGTGTCGTGATTTATATTACGACACAAAGTGAAGATGATGGTGCTATAGATACTTTTATAAAAATTACTGAATTTAAAATACTTGGTAATTTATGAAAATATATATAAAACTTCTTTTACATATTTTCATCAATATGTATATATATAAACATTAATATCTTTCTTGTAATAGATCATGCTACAAATGGCGAGGAGTGGCTACCACTACTGAATTTGATAACGGATATCAATGATAATGCTCAACTACAAAATCTCAAAGGCTTAGAAATGGAGAAATTAACATCTCACGTCCCAATTTTTGAAAGTTTGATGTTAATTTCCCCATTTCCAAGCCTTCGAAATTTTGTAGTTCAACATTATCATTGATATCCTTATCAAATTCAGTAATGCCAGCCTCTCCTCGCCATTTGGAGCATTATCTATTACAAGAAAAATATTAACGTTTATATATATACATATTGATAAAAATATGTAAAAGAAATTTTATATATATTTTATTTTTTCAAGAATATTTCTGAGGCTGTCCAACCTTTTCATGCCACAAAATTGAAAATCATTTTGCACTACAAACAATGATACTATTGGAGAACCAAATATTCATTTCATACAATCAGCATCATCTAGTTTCAAACTAACACACTCGTGTCCACCTTGAATTTGAATGAAATCATTTAACGTTAGATAAGGAAGAACAACAGTATATCCAACGTTAAATGATTTCATTCAAAGTCAAGGTGGATACGAGTGTGTTAGTGTAAGGAATTTTGAAAGACTAGATGATGTTGATAATTTCTATGAGATGCTTACGAATCCAAATATTTGGCCGCACCCCCAAATTGCTTCTCCAATAGTACCAGTGTAGCTGTAGAAAAATGTGGACAACCTCTGGAAATATTCTTGAGAAAACAAGTGAATAAAACGACATTCTGTGATGTCTTAAAACACAACGCTGTGAAAAAAAAGAGGCTTTCCTCAACTCAAAAATGGAGTGCAAAAGACCGGTATAGCAGGATAAAGATTTTTCAGGCTTATAGAGCTATCATAAGGTCTTTAAATCTACTTGCGTTAAAATTTGGTTTATATTTGTTTCATAAAGTTTCTATTTTGTTTTGTATTAATATTTAGATATGTTATTTGGTGCAAGAATGTAATACAAGTAAACATTTACCTCCAAAATGCACCTTTTATGTGTATTTTAAATTTGCAGTGTCGTGATTTATATTATGACACAAAGTGAAGATGATGGTGCTATAGATACTTTTATAAAAATTACTGAATTTAAAATACTTGGTAATTTATGAAAATATATATAAAACTTCTTTTACATATTTTTATCAATATGTATATATATACATAACTTGTAATAGATCATGCTAGCACTACTGAATTTGATAACGGATATCAATGATAATGCTCAACTAAAAAATTTCGAAGGCTTAGAAATGGAGAAATTAACATCTCACGTCCCAATTTTTGAAAGTTTGATGTTAATTTCCCCATTTCCAAGCCTTCGAAATTTTGTAGTTCAGCATTATCATTGATATCCCTTATCAAATTCAGTAATGCCAGCCTCTCCTCGCCATTTGGAGCATTATCTATTACAAGAAAAATATTAACGTTTATATATATACATATTGATAAAATTGAAAATCATTTTGCACTATAAACACTGATACTATTGGAGAAACAATATTAGGGTGCGGCGAAATATTGGGGTTCATAAGCATCTTATACAAATTTTCAGCATCATCTAGTTTTTCAAAAGCCTTTACACTAACACACTCATGTCCACCTTGAATTTGAATGAAATCATTTAACGTTAGATAAGGAAGAACAACAGTGTATCTAACGTTAAATGATTTCATTCAAAGTCAAGATGGACATGAGTGTGTTAGTGTAAGGGATTTTGAAAGACTAGATGATGCTAATAATTTCTATGAGATGCTTACGAATCCAAATATTTGGCCGCACCCCCACATTGCTTCTCCAATAGTACCAGTGTTCAGAGTGCAAAATGATTTCCAATTTTTTGTGGCTGTAGAAAAATGTGAACAACCTCTGGAAATATTCTTGAGAAAACAAGTGAATAAAACGACATTCTATGATGTCTCTGTGAAAAAAAAAAAAGAAAATGAAAGAGGTTTTCCTCAACCTCAAAAATGGAGTGCAAAAGACAAGTATATTAGGTTAAGGATTTCTCAAGCTTATAACTATCATAAGGTCTCTAAATCTACTTGTGTTAAAATTTGACTTATATTTTTTTCATAAAGTTTTTATTTTATTTTTGTATTAATATTTAGATATGTTATTTGATGTAGTGATGTGATACAAGTAAACATTCACCTCCAAAATGCATATTTTATGTGTATTTTAAATTTCTAGAGTATCATTGTTTATATTATGACACAAAGTGAAGATGATGGTGCTATAGATCTTTTTATAAAAGTTACTGAATTTAAAATATTTAGTAAGTTACGAAAATATATATAATTTTGTATATTACTATTCTGGGTAATGTTATATGTTATACATATAATGTAAACATAAAGTCCCTTGGATAACATTGCAGAAAAACTTACTAATGATTAATGAACCTAAAGTTGGGAGTAACGATTTTTCGGTGCCTTGTTGACCAATTAATGATATAGGATATGGGTGTTTATTGGGCGTCGCATTACTATGGCCTACACCTGATTTGTTGCTCTATGATAGAATGATTTATTTCATCAATTGCGGTAGCGACCTTAGGCAAATAGGTAGGTGCTATGCAATAAGTACATGTTTTGAGAACACCTATAGAATGATCACTGTCAGTTTAAAAGGTAATTTTATTACAATGCACTTATTTTCCTTTGACCTAAGAAGCTTGTATAAATTAACTATTTATTTAACTTTAATATTGTTAATTGATGACACCGAATCAAAGGCTATACACCGACATGTTGGGTAATGTGAGTGGTAATTGATTTATATAGGTGCTTAACATGGAATCCACCATTCTCAAAGTGTGACAGTATATTCAAGTAATTCTTCCTATTAACGCTGGACCAAAAGAAAACCAACTGGTAATTTTCCCATAAAAATATTTTTATACATGTATAATTACAAAAGTACTATTTTTGAAAAATACTTTTGGGGTCCAATTAGAAGAAGGAAAAATTTTGAATTTGCCTACATGAGCTAGGATTTTTTGATAGTGATAAATTTGTCCATACCTAGTAGCTCATGTGGAATATAGTTTGGTGGAAAGAAGTTTGTGACCAATCGTAAAAAATGGTCTCACTTGTAATTCTCTACTTTTAGGAGTTTAATTGTAACGTGTTGATGGACACTATTGCAATTAGTGGAAGTTCTATATTATCTTTTTAAAAGATAATTAAATAAAAAATTAGATAAATTGTATCCTGCAAATTCAAAATAAAATATACATATTTTATTTTATCCCCACAACTGAAAGATAGAAATCCCTATGGATCCTACCTACATGCAAACTCTATCATGTATTGTGCATATATCAGACGTATTTGATACAAAAATTAGCCATCAAAATTTTTAAAATCTATAGAAAAATACACACCAAAGTAAAAGCATGAAGATGCAAGGTGATTCACTTTAAAGTCAAGACACTTGGATCGCTTGGTGAGATACTAACAACAACACGCTTGGATTGACTCAAGATAATTTCAAACCTATGAAGAGAAAATAATCAATAAATTTTAAAGGGAAAATAATAAATAAATCTTATTTTATTCCCTTTGATAAGACTCAATAGTAATCTTAGGAATAAAATACAATTCATTGATTATTTTCCCTTTAATTTGACAGGACTCAATAGTAATCTTAGGAATAAAATAAGATTTTTTTAAATAAGTTTATCCAGGATCGACTCGAGATAATTTCAAACCTATGAAGCACAGGGTACAGGTATGAGTACTGGTATTAGTACAATACGGGTACATTGACATGGTAAAATTTATAATAATAATAATAAATAAATAAATAAGAAGTAAGGTACTGGTATAACTTAATACATTTGTAAAGAAAATATTTGTTTCTAATTTGGAATAATATAAAAATTGATTAAATGGTTTAATTTGTTAAATCCAACATACAATTGACATTTAATGTCAAAAGTACAAGTACAAGATAAATCAAAATTAAATATCATTATATTAATTAACTTACAAACCATAGCTTAATTTGAAAACCATGCTAAGCACAAAACTAAAATTCAAAAAGAAGTCTAGTAAAAAGAATTTATCTTTGTAGTAGAAGAAAATATTGTTTCGACTAAAGTATGGCACGACTTGGGTATATACTGGATATGTCTAGGTACACCAAAAATTAAAAAGGATAAATTTGAATACATGTTTTGTGTACCTAGTACATATGCTGAAATACCATACGTCGGTAAGTCCCCGTATGGGTACAATATGTTCGTCGAATTATTCATGCTTCATAGTCTCGAGATAATTCTACATGAGAATTTTATATTTTTTATTATTTTCCTTACAAATGATATGTTATTTAAAATTTAATTTTTTCATTGTTGAGATAAAAAAATATTTATTAAATATTTAAATTTAATTTTTTTATAGTTGTGGGTTAACATGATTTTTAAGGTATAGTTTTGGGGGGGGGGGTAAAATAAAATTCGAAATGAATTTTAGTGCCACATTAGCACATTTCATCCAATTGTAGACAAAATGTGATGACAGGGGCCAAATTGATCAAAATTTCGAAAGTTCGGGTGTAAAATTGATATTAATCGACGTCTAGGGGTAAAATTGAAAAATGTGTGAAAGTTTGGGGCAAAATGATATTTCCTCAATAGGTTACCCTACGAATGTCCTTGTATGATTGTATGTTATGTTTAATTGTATATGTTATGTGTTTTATGTTATATTCTAAGTTAGTCTATATTAGCTTAAATATCATTAACCCTTTTATTGCGTCTTTAGGAAGGATGGTGAAAAGTAAAAATGAAAAAGAAGTTGAATCTTTGGCAGAATGATTAGACAAAATAGAAGAAGTGCTTGGGGGGTAATGGAAGCTATGCAGCAATGCTATGATAAATTGCAAGATCAAATGAGGAAGTTAGGCATGATGACAAGGAAGGAACCACAGAGTATGTCTAAGAATTTTGTAGTAAGAGAGGCAAGTAATTCTAAGTAAGGTCGTAGAAAGAGTAGGTCTGCCCCAATTTGTTCAACGTGTTTCAAGCCTCATAGGGGGTTGTGTCATTGGCTTACTGGAGCATGTTTTAGATGTGGAGAAACAGAGCATCAAGTGAAGAATTGTCCAAAGACTTAAGGATATCTCAAGTTACTCAATCACTTTAAAGGTTAGTACTTAATAAAAAGATCAATGGTTAGTACTTAATGAAGAGATCAATGGGAACATGTTCAGTACATGCAAGAAGTCTTAAGTTAGAAATTGAATATATATGTCTTTATTTGTATTTGTCTTATTCGATTTTTGATAAATTTAGGATCCATTTACTTGGCCATTTGAAACGTGACCCAAAATTGCTAGAATTGGTACTATATGACTAAGATTTAAACCAATGAAACTAAGCCTATTTAATGTTAGAATGAGAACAATTTAATTTATTAAGACCACATTGTCAACATTTTGACCTCTCAAAAAGGAAGACATGGTATTTTTCATATATGAACAATTATCAGACGCAGAATGATAATTGAGGCTTTTGCTTTTGTTTATGTTTTGTCAAGTATATTAAATCTGATTATCTCATGTACTTTTGTGGACATGTTTATGTAAGATAAGAGTTATACACCACTTTGGTAGAATTACACTCGTATCACACCCTTTTTGAAATGTGGAAATCTCAATTGACTAAATACAAAACAGAAGTTTAGCCTCAAGACTAATTTAATAATAGTTTTATTGTCATTTGATAATTGAAAAGAGTTATGTACGTATAAGAATTTGAATATCGATTTGCTCAATTAGAAACGATAATGTGGATTATTTAAGAATGACATCAACAACTAAAAGAAGGGAAGGTTGATGATGAAAGTATGAATTAGTTTCAACAATCATTTGGTATAAGAAAGATTGTCAAAATAGTAAATTTTGATTTAACAAAAGTATACTAGCTCGTAAAATTGTAATTAGGACAAAGGAATCAGACATTGTGAAAGATTTGAAATTGAAAGCAAAGATCCAACCAAAGACTAAGAAAGAAAAATTAAAGAAGGAAGTTTGAGAT
The DNA here is from genome assembly GCA_025200525.1 of Camellia lanceoleosa. Classification (NCBI taxonomy): domain Eukaryota; kingdom Viridiplantae; phylum Streptophyta; class Magnoliopsida; order Ericales; family Theaceae; genus Camellia; species Camellia lanceoleosa. The sequence goes on from CM045769.1 coordinate 42,073,073, forward strand.
GTAAGGCGAAGATCAAGGTTAAGACCCAAAAAGAAAAGTAGGAAATAATTATATTAGAGTGCGCAACGGAAACAAAAAGAACAGTACCATAAATCAATTTCGAGGATGAAATTTTAAAATGAAGGAAGAATCAGAAGATCACCAAGGTTCACTGGTTCAAGTCGCGTTAGTGGAGCGCTTCTATAAATCAACAAAGTCGGGGAATCCTAGATGAATGGTTTTAAAGTTTTAGAATAACAAAAAAGGGCCCTATACTCTTATTTCTTCACCCTTATTCAATTCTATCTCTTTCTCCTTGCAAATAAAATATTCTTTATTTTCTTATTTTGAATTACTAGTGGATTACTTCAATTTGATGTCAAAATCTTTCCTAGCAACTTGTGAGCCCGTCCAAGAATTTAGAATAACAAAAAAGGGTCCCATACTCACATATACGACATAATTGTTACCTTCGTCTACCTCATGATCATATATATTGGCATTGGTAACACCAAAATTTAAAAAAACTTCACTGAGACTCGCCTCGCCCTGAGGCCAAGGTAAAAACGCATCAAGGCTTTGATTTTAGGCTATACTCCCTAAAAGCTTGCGCATGACAGTCTAAGGCATGCGCTGTAGGTGCACCTTGTGCATAAGCATATGAGTCGTATGCATATGAAGAGGCTGCCTTAGGCTCTTATTAAACTTAGTCTAGAATTTGGTTTAAATATAAAAAACAAAAAATAAGAAAGAATCCTTCTTGCAACTATGTTCTATAGAAAATATTAAGTAAATGACAAATCAAGAAAAAACAAAAAGTTAATGTTCAAGTGAGAGGCTCAATTACTGAAGTTAAGAATATCAATTTCACTTTCAAAGAAGGCAAGCTTCATTCTTTGCACTGAAATATTCAACGCATTAAGGAAAAAAGTATTTACAGCTTCATATTTAATTTTTACTATTTTAAAATATTTAATTTATTTACTAAATATTATCATTTAAAATTTGAAACTCCTACACCTCGATGCCTTAAAACTTACACCTCACCTCATGAGTGGTAAAACACCTCAAGTTATGCATTCATCTCTAAAAACTTTAGGTAACACTACTCTACAAGATCAAGGACATAAGGGAGATCACTTTAAATTTAATGATGTGAAGATTATCATGATAATATGACAATCTTTATCAAACCTTCAGTTGCAAAATTCAAACAGACAACTTCTCCAACAAGAGGCAATTAATGCAACTTGGTATGACAAGCATTCAACCTAGAATAGATTAAACTTCATGTGAACTGAAAGAAGACAACATAGCCTTTAAACTTGATGCTTACCACCTAAGATTGCTGAAAGCATTTTATTTATGAAAGTTCCTAGTGTCAAATGTATCTATATTTTGTATTGTTGTACCTTTCCATTTTTTTAGTAAAGTGTTGAGGCTTCAAGTAAATGGGGATCCTAATTTGTCAACATAATTAATAGGAAAAGTTCTAAAAAGTTCCTGGTTACTTTCTCAGCCGCAGAAAAGCTATGAATAGGCCTCACCAAAACAAAATAAGATCAATCCCCGATAAATAAATTCAAGTTGAAAGAATCAAAAGGGATTTTTCACTTGGCCTATTATTCAAGACATATACTAAAATTCTAAAACTTAAGCATTAACAAATTGGAGGGTATAAGCTGTTCTACTGAAAAAAACAACATGTACATAAACAACTTTGTATATTTTCCAAACCTCCCATACCTCAAGATGCTGAGCAGCTTCACCAGTCAAAGCAACAGTTGCTGTAGCCAGTCCAATCAATCCTCCCTTAAAATAAATAGAAATCAAGATTCAAAATAAATACCAAAACCATGGAAATTCAAATATACACACCCTTGAAAGGCATGTACCATATGCACCCCTAGATATGCCATTTTTGTGTTAAAAGTTATTCATTGTGACATTATTTTAGTTATAACTCGTACGTTCTTTGGTTATGACATATTTTTTTAAGATAGGACTCAGAAAGTATCTTGCATATGCTACAAACCCTTTCAGGGGTGGCTACCATAGTGTTTCCCCAAAACCACAGAACACCACTATATATACATAGTAAAACCCTAGTTTTCAAACCTGGCTACTTACTTTCCGGTGATTCACCTGTGCCGAATACGTGAACTCATTGGCCAACAAATTTATCACGGTCGTAATCTTATCATGCTCTTCACGATTTCTTCAATCTGCACAATCATCAAACATTCATTCACCCAAAATCAAACCACCAAAAACCTTAGAACGATGATCAACTCAAAAATTGAGACACAAAAGGGATAGAAAATTCTAGTGAGTGCAAAAAGAGTACTTCAAGACCAGCATTCTTCCGCTTCTCGTAGAGTTTGTCGGAGAGGTTTCGGAGAACGGCGGAAGGAATCACAGAGAGCGCGTCGGCCATAGAATAAAAAACCCTAGAATCGTTTCAATCGATTGAAAATAGAAATTGCTGAGAGTTGTGGGGGTCTATTTATACAGCAGGTCTCAAGGCACATCACTCTTAAGCCTCCGTTTGGCAAGTTTGGGTTATGGTTTTTTTTTTTGGTTATTTTAACCACAAAAAACAAGGATAAATTACAAACACCTCCCTCGGGTTTGGTGAAAATACAAATTCCTCTTTGAGGTTTGAGAAATTACATCCCACCCCCTGAGGTTTATATTTCCATAACAAATTGTCTCCTGAGATTTTTATTTTCATACAGATTTCCCCATAATTTCCTCTAATTTGTTATAAAAATTTGACTCTCATGGGGCAATTTGTAATTTCTCAAACCTCAAGGGAGAATTTGTATTTTCATCAAATCTCGAGGGGGTGTTTGTAATTTGCCCAAAAAACAAAATAGGTTATTTTAACCATAAAAAATAAAATATCACATCCCATCCATAATCATTACACTATTCTTTCACAAAAAAAGCTAAAAAAGTCAAAAAACCAAAAAATCCTTCTCAAACCAAGCTTTTTAGCCCAGGCTAAAATAGTCAAAAAAGTCAAAAAGTCAAAAAGTTAACCCACTTCCCAAACCAACCCTAAGAGCGCTGTTATTAGTACTTATTAAAATTTTCTGGATCACCTATATCTTTGGATTCTAACCCTAAACCCTAAATTTTAATAATATTTTTTTTGACACCCCACTTATTATCAAATCTATCTATATTCATAATATTTTCACAATCAAATATACACCTACCTAATCTTTCATACATCTCCTTCCCTGACCGTCGATCTACTGTATTCATCTTCTCCACACCGATTGAATCCATTTTGCTGCTGAAGTGCTTGGGACATTAGTTTACTCTTTTTTTTTTTTTTTTCCCTTACAAGTGCTTCAACACTTTCGAATCAAGTGCTACTGCAATTTTTCAGAAATTCAACACTTTTGAATCATAACCACACAAAGGTACGATTTACTTCTTTTTTCTTACAAGTGCTGTAAACTTTTTCATCTACCGTCAAAGGTATAATTTACTTCTCTTTTCTCTTCAATTAATCATAACCACACAAACAAAAAACCCTTTACCAACCAAAACCACATCCACAACCACACAAAACCCTAATTGTGGGAGAATATTATAATGTAATGGATGGCCTGATTCTACATAAAATTCAATTTTTTTTTAGAATAGAGGTCTGAATATTATAATCTAATGGATGGCTTGAATATTATAATGTAATAGAAGTCTACATGCCAACTAGAAATAAATTTTTTTTAAAAAAAATATTAGAACCCTTTGTCTTTTAGAAAATATGTTTGGCTGATCCTTTGTCTTGGAGTGTTGGGTATTTTGATTGTGTTTTCTTTGTGCATAAAGAAAACAAAATTTGTTTGGCTGATCCTTTGTCTTGGAGTGTTGGGACCAGTTGCTTTTTTAAGTGTGAAGTTTTTATGTCTGTACTGCACTTATATTATAAAATTGTCCCTTTTCTGTTGCTGTAAGGCATTGCCATTGCCATTGGTTTTGTCCCTTTTATGTCTGTATTGTACATACAGTATAAAACTTATATCTGAATTTTTTGCACACACAAAAAAAAAAAAAAAAAGGGAAAGAGGAGGCAAACAAAGGCAGGAATCAGCCAGATTATTTAATTCACATTTTAAGCTTCTTTTCCATGTATTTTCATACATCAACTTATAGCCACATAATCATACAACACTTGTACTAGTTGTCTTCCACATGAACTAACTCTAATTAGCACAATACACATCATAAACCTAACAAGAGGTAGGTGGGCTGTTTGAAAACAGTGCTAATTTTAGCACATTATATCAATTTGGAGATGCATGTGATTATATTGCAACTATAGGCTTTGGGCCAATGTTAAATTTTCTTGAAGTACTTATAATCAATCCGAAATGTCCTAAGAAGCAAAACACACAGCTTTTGCTGTGTACTAAGCCTTTTTTGTTTTTTAATACCAAATTCCATTGTTTAGGCTCTCAAATTTTTGCATTTTTTTAGAAAGTTTTGTTTTTGTCTATAATTTTATTTAGGATTTTATTTTTTATTTTTTATTTTTTTATTTTTATGGCCTTGCTCTTGGCATGCTTCTAATGAATTACAATTCTCAAATTTTGGTCCAACTCAAATATCTTATTTTTAGTAGTTTCTTTTTATCATTTATTCATTTTGTGTTTGGTAAGAAATTATCTTAGTTTGTTGTTTCCTATTTGAATCGGTCATGACACACCTATTTAAAATAGGCTTCAATGGCTTATAAGTTATATATATAATGTCTGTAGATGACATGCATTTTCAATACATAGGAAGGACGAACTATATTATTAAGGGTAATTGACATTGGATATATTTGCTTACATTGTCATTGACTAACATCTAATTGTACTTGGTGGGTGGAAACTGCTTGAGATCGCCCAACAGCGTCTAGGAGACATAATGTTGTACTTTCTCAAAAAGTGGCTAAGAGACCTCGACGCACTCGTAAGACTAAGGATCAAGGTAGTGGAGTTAATGAACATAACATGAATGACATAGGTGTTGCTCTAGCAAAAACGGTTGAGGTTGAAAACAATGGGGGCAATCAATTGAATGTGAGTGACATGGGTAATGACTTGGGTGATGAACCAATAGATATGGATTATGAACCAACAGACATGGGTGACTATGAAGACCAACCAGCAGATACAACTGAAAAAGTTAATGAAGATCTTACTGGACCTTTTCTTGGAGGGCCATATGACCCTTCAATTTTGAAGAGTTTTCATTGTCACGTAACAGCCAAAATTTGGCATAATGATGTAAATCATAGTCTTACATTAATTTAATGTTTTAAATTTTGTTTCAACTTTACTAATTCTTTTTTTTTTCTTTTTTCTTTTTTTTATTCTATGTTGCTGGAACGTGGAATACGTAAATGCTTAAATCATGGTTTTAAAGTTAGTGAATGGTCATTCAACTTGGAAGAGAATGAACAGTCCAAATTTCATGGTTTAATTATGGATTCGGGGTTGATTTCTTTAGTGAGTTGCTCATATAAATTTGTAAATAAAGTCATAGTTTCGGCCTTTGTAGAAAGATGGCAGCTAGAGACAAACACGTTTCATCTACCATTTGGTGAGATATCACCAACCTTAGATGATGTTAGTGTAATTTTAGGGATTCCAGTGATTGGTAAATCAGTCTCATGCAAGAATATATCAAATATTGACACTGCAAATCTGCTAGTTGAGGCTTTGGAAGTAACAATAGATGAGGCAAATGTAGCGTTGAAGGTAGCACGGGGCCAGTCTATCAAGGTAGAATGGTTGAGACAACGGTTTGGGTCAGTGTCTGATGCGGACAATGATAATATCATTGAGTGTACAGCTAGGGCATGTTTGTTATATTTGTTAGGTTGTACCTTATTTGCAAACAAGACAGGCGCACGTGTTCCGGTAGTGTATTTGTCTTTTCTTATGGATTTGCGATCGGTTGCTTCTTATGCTTGGGGTGCAGCCGCATTGGCTTTTTTATACTTGCAATTGGGCACTGCCACAAGGTATGCTATAATACAGATGGCGAGATACATGACATTGCTGGAAGCTTGGATTTACAAGCATTTTGTTGGTGCTAGACCCCACCCCAATTTGGACTATAAAGAAGATCAGCCTCATGTCTTTCATTGGATTTCTCACACCTAATCTAGTTCGTCAACGTCTATTTTACAAAGGTTGCAAGAGGACCTCGACAGATTAGAGGCCCATGACGTAAGTCTCAATCTTATGTCAATGTATGTACATATTACTTGCTATTATTCAATCTAATTCATAACTTACATATAAAATTTTTACTATTGTAGGTTATTTGGGATCCATACCATGATAAGCATATTGAGCATCCTTTTTCTGATGTTGCTTACTATAATGGATGCTTAAAATGTATGCACATTGTTGAACCATACCATCCAGATAGGGTACTAAGACAGTTTGGTAGGGTGCAAATTATTCCCTTACCTCCACTTGCTCAAGTTCGAGCCTCTAGAGGATCCACTGCAAAATAGTACAGCATTGCCTATAAATACTTGGATACGATTTAGGAGAGTTGGGAAAATCACTTGTTGTTTGAGACAGCGCGTAGTGTTCTAGTCTTGCATCCATGGGGTTGTGTGCCAGGTTACCTGGACTGGTTTACTTCCATTTCACACGTACAAGTTCAAAACCCGACACATCGTTCTAAGTATAATCTACGCTTTGAGACATCAGCTGATTATCGTTAACTTCAATTCGTATGTCAACTTTTACTATTTTTCATTTTTATATATATTTTGTTTAAGGAAATCGTTAAGTTTTATTTTATTGTTTGCAGTGCATTGACAGTGCCTTGAGCATTTCACGTTCAATGCTCGAAATCGGATACAATGAAGCAGCTCCAACTCGAGATATGTTACGCAATGCTATGAAGAAGATAACACAAGTCTTGGAGAGCTAACAGTCCACTGAAGAACATACACCATCAAAGAACTTGGTGTACACTCATAGCAGGAATCGTAGAGCAACGTCTTAGACTTTAGTATTTGTTGGGTTCAAATGTTTTAAATGTGTATTTTGAAATCTTAGTCTCAAACATTTGTTAGACTTTTTGATGGTGTTAGACACAAGTATAACAAAGGTCATATAACACTTTAGTATATGTTAGTTTGTCTGATAAAATTTTTTGGCATACATTTTGATGGTGGTTTGTATATGACACAAGTATGAGTTAGGCTTGTATATGACGTTACTATACCTTTTTGGGCACTCAATGAATTATTTTGATGGTTTAGAATTGGTTTGATGGTTTGAATTGGTTTGATGGTTTGGAATTGGTTTGATAGTTTGAATTGGTTTGATAGTTTGTTTGTTTGAAATATTGGTTTGTTTATTGCTTTATGGTAATCGTTGAATAAACAAATCTGGACTAATGAATAAACATGAATTTTATGTTCATCACTGACTAGCCGAACAAATTCTCCTCGTTCAGCACTGTAAAATCGAATCAAAATGACTCACTTAGCACTGTAATGCCGAACATGTAGTCTTTGTTTAGCACTGTAATGCCGAACATATATGATTTTTTTAGTATTGTAGTGCCGAACATAAATGCTTGCTGGCCCAATCACAATTGCTGGCCTACTCATTTCAGCAATGCAAAACCGAATAAAAAACAATTCGTTCAGCACTGTATAGCTGAACAAATATATTTTGGTTCAGAACTGTTTCATCGAACAATAGTGATCCAGTCAGCACTGTATGTCTGAACAAAATTTGTTCACCACTGTGTAACTTGAATCCATTCCAATTCACTTTTTTCATCAACTTCAATTCAGTACAACACAGAAAATAACATTCATTTCAATTCACTGTTTACCATTCCAATTCATTAGACACAAAGAAAATAACATGAATTAAATCCATTCAAAATACATAAACTTAAATCCATTCCAATTCACTCTTTTCCATTCTAAGCTAGTTTAACAAAGAAAATTACATAACTTAAATCTATTCTAATTCTATTTCCTAACTCACTCGTATGACACTAGTCCTTATCCAGGTTTATTGTTTCGACTGTGGCTACGTCTAGATTGATAAGTAATTTGAAATGTTGTACTCTGGAACTATATGCAACCTCCCAGCCTACTGCACAAGGATCATGGTACCTCCACCAGTTAGTTGCTATGGGTGGAATAGGATGACCAGGCTCCAAAATGAGTTACAAATAAAAATAAAAAAAAAAATATTAGAATGTACAAAAATGTTGTCATTATTAAGAAATTTGTCATTATAATATACAAGAATGTACAAAAATATTAGAAACTAATACTTGAACAAAATGATTGTTGTTGACAAAGCCAATACATATCTCCTTGCGAGAGGCAATAGACGTCGGTATTGACCTAAGAGGGAGGAATGTCAAACATTGTTGCATAGACATGTGGACCAAAACGACTTGGTAGAAAGACGATATAAGATGACCCATGTCAGGCATCGTCATCCACCGGTCTAACCCAGGGTTTGGTTCAAAATATGCCAAGGTGTTGGTAAGGTCATCGATTCTCTGTTGTGATCCAAATAATTTCCTATAGTGGTCACTATGCGCATGCAACTCTTTAAGTAATCTTTTCTCACTAGTAACCATCCTTTTTCTCCAAAACCCATCAAACCAGCAATAGCTCGGAACCCACAATTGCCATCTGCTGCAACATCCTTACTGTATTTAATATATCGTCTCAATTCAGAAGGAAATGCCTCTAAAATGCCTCTAAAATGCAATTTAGATTCAATGATTGAAGCCGGTGAACCTATCACATGCCAATGCCAATGTTAGACAATAAAGTAGACAACATGACACAATTATATACTTGACTAGTAAACCATGTGTCATGACCCGCTCCTTGTACCCAAGGGTTAAGCATCGTGATGACCAATAACCGAGGTTACCTCCGGCCAAATTTTTAAACAAATTAATAAACGCAAGCTGAAGAAATATTTAAATAAGAGTACTAAAATAATCATTGGAGGTTCTATTTTTATTACAAAATATATTGATAAAAAAGGCCGATATTTACAAATATAATAAAAGTGCTTTGTGCCTACCCCACACGCTGGTCCTGACATGTCACCTGAAAGTGGTAAAAAAAACTATAAGCACATAACAGGGTGAGAAATATTATACTAAGAGTATAAGGCATAAAATTCACCATGGATAATTAGTCGGGCCAAAAAGAGCTTGATACATAACATACGAAAATCATTTGACGTATAGTTCAGATCATTTAACATGTAATACGGAAATCACTATACAACCATAACCACGGTACATCACTAAGTGCCAAGCACTACACTAGTCAATGGATCCATGACAAACACTGGACCACAAAGTAGTCAAACACTAGCCAATGGTTATTTAAGTCCCCCAAGGCATGGGACTCCCGTGGTGGTACTTATAAAACATATTTTCATATAAGGTCATAATCAAATATTCTTTAAAAGTAAAACACACATCCATGAGTTTCCTTTTAGGCAAATAGGGTTCAGAAAATAATCCACGTAACTGAAACCTTTATAAAACATAACTTTTATTAATATACTAATAAAAGATAACTTGTATAAAATAGATTTTGGTAAGTCAAAACGTAAGTAAAATACATTTTGGTGACTCAAGGTATAATATAACTCACCTTAACTTTAATATTTCACTCTTCCTTTCTACCACCAAAAACCCTTTTAACTTCCATTATTTTCCTTCCCTTTTTCTTCCTTCCTTTCTTTCTCTTTTCTTTTTCCTTCTTTCTTTTCTCTTACTGAGTCAACTTCTCCCTACTTATACAAATTATATTTGTGAGCCCCAAGCCAACAGCCATGTGTCGCTCCCCTGTTAATCTTCATTAATTCAAGTCTAACTAAATTAAGTCAAGCTTATCAAAGCTTACTTATTAATACTTTGACTAATAAATTACATTATTTTACAAAAAAATACACATTAATACAAAATAAATCATATATTTTTTTCAACTGTAGCCAAATAATATTAGTATAAATTCTACAGAATAATTAAAAATCTGGGTTGTTACAATCTTTCCTCCTTTTAAAATTTCGTCCTCGAAATTTGTTATATGTACAAACTATCCGCTGTGCACTCTGATAAATATGTATTAGATGATTAATCTGATAGAAATAGTACCTCAAAAAAAAAACTTTACTAAAAACCACTCACTGTCTAGTTGTCAAAAATTAGTTTGGACCAAAATGAGAAATAATAGGTGACTTTAAAAACTTTTCACTCGTATTGTTTACGATAAAAATAAGTAAATGAAAATAAAATGAGACCACAATGATAGAATCATATGTGAGAGTTGAAAAAAATTTGAGATGAACTTTTCATTGATTGGAAATAATTTCAGAATTAGTATTTTTAAAATTTAAACCCACTTTTAAAAAGTCAAAATTTTTTTTTTGAATACTAAATTAGAATTTATGTATATTTAATTATATTATAATTTTTTTGTGGGTGTTTGACATCTTTTGTTTCTTTTTCATTCGTAAATTATATCTAATATTCTTTACAAATTATAAGCAATTTTTTTTAATATATATATATATAATCATAGAAAATTATAATATAATTAAATCGACGAACTAAATATAATATTTAGGTACTAATTGCCCGCTATCTCACTTCTTAAATGTGCATGTGTCCTATGCTCCAATAATGTTTTTTTTTATTATTATTTTTTTATTTTTTATAAACCATTGCTCTGATACCATTTGTCACGACCCATTCCCCGTACCCAAGGGTTAAGCATCGTGATGGCCAATAACCGAGGTTACCTCCGGCCAAATCTTTAAACAAATTAATAAACGTAAGCGGAAGAAATATGTAAATAAGGGTACTAAAATAATCATTGGAGTTTCTATTTTTATTACAAAATATATTAATCAAAAAGGCCGATATTTACAAATATAATAAAAGTGCTTTGTGCTTACCCCACACGCTGGTCCTGACATGTCACCTGAAAGTGGTAAAAAAAACTATAAGAACATGACAGGGTGAGAAATATTATACTAAGAGTATAAGACATAAAATTCACCATGGATAATTAGTTGGGCCAAAAAGAGCTTGATACATAACATACGGAAATCATTTGACGTATAGTTCAGATCATTTAACATGTAATACGGAAATCACTATACAACCATAACCATGGTACATCACTAAGTGCCAAGCACTACACTGGTCAATGGATCCACGACAAACACTGGACCACAAAGTAGTCAAACACTAGCCAATGGTTATTTAAGTCCCCCAAGGCATAAGACTCCCATGGTGGTACTTATAAAACATATTTTCATATAAGGTCATAGCCAAATATTCTTTAAAAGTAAAACAAACATATCCATGGGTTTCACTTTTAAGCAAATAGGGTTCAGAAATAAAACCACGTAACTGAAACTTTTATAAAACATAACTTTTATTAATATATGAATAAAACATAAATTATATGAAACAGATTTTGGTAAGTCAAAATATAAGTAAAATACTTTTTGGTAACTCAAGGTACAATATAACTCACCTTAACTTTAATATCTCACTCTTCCTTTTTACCACCAAAAGCCCTTTTAACTTCGATTATTTTTCTTCCATTTTTCTTCCTTTTTTTCTTTCTCTTTTCTTTTTCCTTCTTTCTTTTCTCTTACTGAGTCAACTTCTCCCTACTTATACAAATTATATTCGTGAGCCCCAAGCCAACTACCACGTGTCGCTCCCCTGTTAATCTTCATTAATTCAAGTCTAACTAAATTAAGTCAAGCTTATCAAAACTTACTTATTAATACTTTGACTAATAAATTACATTATTTTACAAAATAATACATATTAATACAAAATAAATCATATATTTTTTTCAACTGTAATTAAATAATATTAGTATAAATTCTATAGAATAATTAAAAATTTGGGTTATTACACCATGTACCGTTTCTGTCTTCTTTGTTTTCACCTTTTTTTCTGTTACACTCACCTTGGCAATGACTCTGGGTGAATAACTATCTTGTGCTGAAGCAACTATTTCAAACGCAGACGGCTCACAATGAGTGGAGGTCTCAATTTTCAATTTTGGCTGACCCCGTGGATTAGACTTCACTTCCGGCTCAATCAAAAATGTACAATCAGGTTTGGCTAACTCCCTCAATTTCTGTAACAAAAACCTCTTCACATCTGGATCCACCTCCTCGAATCGTTTAGGAAACAATTCTAACTCAGGTGTACAAGTCCACTCTTCACTTACAGTGTGTGGGGGTACTCAACATATCAAGCTTAGTCCAATATGAATAAATCAAAGTGAGGGGAATTGACCGATTTTCCCTCATGTAATTTCCTATCTCATGTGCACATGGCAAACCATGAGTACATCGAACGACACATCCATATGTAGTAATATCAATACCAACAGAAGATGCTCATTTAGACTCTGCCAATATGATCTCTAATGCAGTAACTGAGACATTACCACGAAGCTCCTTAAACTGCACAGGTTTGAAATCATGTTGCACAATTATCTTACTTTTCTCAAATGATGATTTTATTTCAGTATGTTGCAACTCAAGTAAATTGTGTACCCTTATCCAATTCGACTCAAAATTTCCTTGACTTGATCCAAGATGTCTTTTAAGTTTTGCATGTGGACTCTCAACCTTATATATGAAAATAAACTGTTATAAAAATAATGTTATAAAAAACCAAAAAACTAATAAATTTAAATGTTCGTATTTACCTATTTGTTGTAGAATTTCCAAAGTGCATAAATGTGTCAGTCCAAGCTGCCACAAATTTCGACTTGTATGTATCCAACCAAGATGAGGTAACATAATGAAGCATCTTGATAAGTATTGAACTCACTATATAACAAAGACAGTCGTTGCATGTATACTTCTTCAGACGATGACATAACCAACATATTCCAAGTCATTATAAACATTTCTCATTTATGTTCTGTCTCAAACATCTTTTTTGCAATTAGCAAGCACATTTTTTCCAATATGCCATCTACTCAACAAATTTGTAGTTGTAGGAAACACCATACATATGGCATTCATAAGGGCCAATTCTCTATCTGTGACAATAATAGAAGGAAGAGTATTTTCATCCATGACACTACGCAAAATACCAAGTGCCCATGTGTAGTTATCCTCCTTCTCATACTGGAGGTATGCAAATGCAGCTGAAAAGGTCATGTCAGTCGATGTTACACCTACAATCTCCAGAACGGGCAACTGATATCAATTGGTCTTATAAGTACAATCTATCAACAATACTTTTGGAAATGCACGTAACAAATTCAAACTAGTAGGATGTGCAAAGAATAAATCCGTCACTGTTTCAGTATCTGCACAGCTTCTATGCCACTCAATGTACTTGTTCATCACTAACTGACCTAATAGTTGTTGCATTTGAGATCTCCTAGCTTTTTCAACAACTTTATACTTATGATGTGCATTGTAAATTGTCTTCATTGTGGAAGCATTTGCATCATCACGTTGTTTCAATGTAACCAATATCTCACTCAGTCATACCATACTCTTCGACATGTCTACCAACAAAGAGGTTTCCTCACGTGACAACCTTCCAGCATAAGAATGACCCTCAAGATATTCTGCAGCAGGATGATTATGCACACCACAAACAACTATCAAGATCCAGTCATCATTTGTGGCTAATTTTTTACCCTTCAATAAAAGGGACATTCACATTTTTTTGTACCAGTCAGTCTTGCTTTTTTTGTCTTAGGCCTGCTGTTTTTTCGAGTGTCCCTATAAGATCCATTCATCTCGCAAGCTAAGCTAAGTCTTGGCTTCCTACCATGAACACCACCCCTATCCCATTTTTGCACAACAATAACGAATCCATTTCTTCTTCCAACTTGACGTGCCCTTCGAATTAACTCATCTTGACTCTTGAATATCTGAAATAAATAAATTAAACTAACCAATTATTGCACATAAAAAAGGTACATTATTTGTAAAACAATCAAAGACTCACCTCATAAGTAATAAATTCATTACTATAATCCATTACAAGTTCTGAATCAACCTTACTGCCTCTAGTCGAAGCATCACCCTGAAAACACGTGTGAATGTAATTTCAAAATTGAAAAAATGATGTTCATTTCAACAGTCCCGAAATTAATGGTTTTGTTCAGTTCAACAGTGCCGAAAATAAAGATGATATTCGGTTTAACAGTACTGACTATATGTATTAATGTTTGGAACCTATGTATTGAATGAAAGGATTATGTTCAGTACTGTATTATCGAACATAATCCTAACAATCGGCAAACCAGTACCGAACAGCTCAAACAAAACAAGAACAACTGAAAATGACCGAGAATGTTAATATAAGACAGATAAACTTACCAATGGAACGCCGGTCTCTCTAGAATTGTTTTCCTCGTCCTCCATTGCTCTATACAATGAAATAAGTGATGAAGTATACGTTATACTTGAAGCAAAACTTTCAAGTTCAATAGGGTTGATGATGGTGATGAAGATGACACATTTAAGATTTAAGATGATTATGAAAAATAATAGATTTAGGGTTTATGTTGGTTGGTTATGAAAAGTAATAGGTTTAGGATTTACAGACATGGAATACGTATAGTTGGAGTTGGAGTTGGAGTTGGAGGTACGGGTGGAGGTGGGGGTGTGGGTGGGTGTCCAATATTATAGAAAATTAGTTCTTATTTGATAGGTGGGTGTTCCATTTAATAATATCTTTTAATGTAATTTTACTTTAGGGTATAATTGTAATAATAAAAAAATTATAAAATGGGGGGTCCAAAGAATTTTGGCAGGTGCTAATAGTAGCATTCCTTACTTAATGCATACTAAACACAATTTTAATTTTATTATTTTTGCTCAATACACACCATCCATTTTCAAATATACCTAAAAAATCCTCATCTTCTTCAACCACCCCACCAACCCTAACCCTAGCCGCCGCCACTCACCGCAGGCTGTCGCCTCTCTCTCCTTCTCCAGTGAATCTCTTCCTCACTCCTCTATCCATCACTTTCCCTGCCTTACCACTTCCAACCACACTCCCAAACCCTTTTTCACCCCATTCTTCCCTCCACCACCAGCTCAACCACCTCCCCACCATCGCCGCCACAACCTCTCATCCCATCTCATATTCTACTTCCTCTTCTCTCTCTAAAAACTACCAAACCTACCCTCTTCTCTCTCTAAAAACTACCAAACCTACCCTCGCCACCATAACCCTCCTTCTACAGAGATCTTCCCCAATCTATCAGAGAGGAACTTCTCGTCGAAGACAACTGCAGCGGCAAAGCTTCGAATCAGAGCTTGAAATCCTAGATCAAAGTTTTGAATTTGGTTTGGATGATCGAACTCCTACAAGCCCTAGATCTAGATCTAAAAACCCTAGGATTCTCTCTCTCTCTCTGCGATAGAGAAAAACGAGCCATGGCCGAAGTGGGAGACTGGGTTGTTCGTTGATGGGGAGAGGGAGAAGGGTTTGCATAAGGGAAAGGGGTCTCCAGTGAGGTAGGGAGGTTGTGGGGGTTGCGATGGTGGCTGGGTTTCGGTGACAGTGGTTGAAGGTAAAATCAAGCGGCAGACAGTGGTGTTGTGTGGGGGGTGTATTGTTATTGTTTTGTGGTTATTTTGGTCATTTTATCTAAGGTCATTATTGTAATAAAAAATAACCAATTAATGGTGTGCCTTGTTTGGGATGTTCTAAATAAGTGCACTTTTTGAGTTTTTATGAAATTTGGGTTGGTTTTGAAATGATTCGGTAGAGAAGTAATGTAACTTAAATAAGATGATGTAACTTAAATAGGATAGTGACTTTTTGGCTTTTTGACTTTTTTAGGAGATGCCAAACCTAACCTAAATGTGGTGTGTAAATAACCTTCCCCCCTCCCTCTCTCTCTCTCTACATATATATATATGTTATTTTTCCAAATTCATATTTATTTATGCTTGTCTCTCTCTATATTCATATATACATTACATTTCGGTTCTCTGGTTCGGTTTAGTTAAATAGAGTTTGCTTCTTTGTATGCTCTGTGATTCCATTTGCTTTCGTTTCTCAATTCAACTAATAACTGCTTCTCATCGAGTATTTTGATTTGTTTTTTAAAAAAAATAATGTGCTCACGATTTGGTCTATCTACAATTGAGTTCTTTCTGGGTTAGATTACTATTATTTTTTTTTGGTATTAGTATAATTTAAGATGATTTTCTTTTTTAATGCCCAGAACACCCCAAGGTAGGATCTTAGGATCTACCCTTACAAGCCAAATCGAGGAAGCTAACCAATTCACTTAAACCGTCAGACTTTCACCACTTGAGTAACCCTGGTCAGTGAGGAGAGAAGCAAACTCCCTTACCAACTAGGACGGTCCCTTAGTGGTATTTAAGACGATGTTGCTCTCAAACTTATCATCGAATTGTATTCAAGTAATGGTATGCCAATTATAATCACACACATACTCGATTCTGGTAATTTGTTGGAATTGGCATCTTCATTAATTTAAAAAATAAAAAAATATATATATACTGAAGTTAAAGGCATTATAAGCTTCAAGTCTGTCGAATCAAGTTCCACCTTCTCTCTCCTAAAGCCAATTGATGTTAGGGAGGGCTTCGCTTATGTTTTATTGCATTCGACATCGTAACTGTCACGACCCCATTCCGCCCCTAGTAGAATGGTGCCATGATGGCCAGTAATCCGAGGTTACCAAAGGCCAACTTACAAGGATTCACACACAATCAGAGTATACATATGGGGCTAACATGTGCGGAAGCAATAAATTTAAATCTAATTAGTCCCTCAGAGCTGTGCATAAGTCAAATGACATGGCATACATCTTTACATAGCTTTACAACTTGGATATAATAAAATGAAGTACAAAAATACATCTTGACCAAAAGGCTTCTCAAGCCATCATATACAAAACACAATGAAATGCAAGCTAAGAAGCATGATCTTCAAGATGCTTGTAACACGTCCGCGGGGGACCTCGCTACAGTTCGGACTCTCTTTTCGTGTCGCGGTTCTAAATCTGAACCAAAGAGTCCAAATCTGGCAAATCGTTTGAGAAAACAGATTTTTGAAAAAGTAGTGCCAAACATGGACTGCTTTGCCAGATTACAGAGTCGCCACCTAAATATTTTTTAAAACGGGAAATTTAGGAAACCCTGACTCGGTGCCGAAGGCCACATGTCCGTCATCACCAAAGTGGTCTTGGCTCGGGAGCTTGGGTACGATCGGGGAAGGTCAGCTATGAGCACCCCCTTTCGCCCGGTCCGAAGACCGGCCTCTACTAACCGTGATATCCGTTTTTGAAAACTTTATGCGTTCTTATTCCGGTTATTAACCTAGAATTACTATGTGATGTGCACAACACAAAAGTATAGACTAGATTGCCTAACTTGGAAATAAACATTGCATATCCGTTTTGTCTCGAAAAACGTGTTAGATTTTGCTACTCGCAAGTAGGCTAAAACACGGATTTCAATGAGTGTTTCCAACTCAAACAATCCAACCTCCACCCACAGGCATTCAAACAGTTTATCTCACGTAAGCACGTAGCCGCATGTTAAGCATACTGTCATGGCAACATTCACATGCATGTGGTATGCTAAAGCATAAATACTTACATCGTACTCCGTGCCAAAACAAGAAACTAGTTAGCAAAACATGCATGACCTAGTTTATGTTAAGTGGCTAATGCAACACAGGCATGGGTGTAATCTAGAGTAGGCTCGGCTAACCCTAAACATGGCATGTGAAATGCGCGAGTAGCACGTATTCAATTTGGAATTGAAAATACAATGCAGTTTGTATGATGTACCGAGCCCGGTGCATGTAAACAAATGCATGAATGCACGCATGCATAGCATAAGGTATGCTAAAATAAGTATGCCCTAATCTACCATCAAAGCAGGTAAATAAAAGGGAGAAAGAAATGGGGGTTGGAAGACATACACCCACTCACACACACTTATTACAAATTTGCCCTCACTCGGAGGGACCGAAAGAATAATACAGATAATTAACTACGCAAGCCAATTAAATATTACAAATCCACTAAATTAATCAGGAAATAATTATCTAATTAAAGCAGTAAGTGCCTCGGGGAGAGGACTCAAATGCGGCGCGCGCCCGGGATTCGCTCGGAATCGCACTGTCATGCAAGTGTGCCTCTGTTTTCCCTGCTATCCTCCTCAGAAAATTGCCAAAGTCCCAGGAGTGCCTCTCAGGGCATTGGGGAGTACCACCGGCTGGGGCAGAGCACCACCGGCTGAAGGATATGGCCACCGGCACTGAATGAAGCTATCGGCTGCCAATTGACTGCCGGTCGGCTCTAAACAGTGCCGGTCGGCACAAAATTCCTGCAGAACCTGCAGACCACAGCAGCAGAGGACAACAAAATGCATGGCAATGTGATTCAAGGTATTTATGCACTACACACACCCCTTATCATGTTATTGGCTCAAGGGGGCATGTGCCTCGATTCCCGGACCACCAATCGCGCATTTCCATGCGTGATGGCCCTAAGAACCAAGAATGCAACTTCACTTTCAAATGCATGCAATGCAAACAAGCAAACAAGGGTGCTCAACCTCCATCATACTTCACTTCAAGAGGCCAAACATGCACAATACAAATGCAACCCTAAACATGTCAACTAGGCATGCAACATGGACCATGCGATGTACTTGTGCAAGGCATACAAACAAGCATGCAAATCAATGGGGGATGGACTTAGACATGATCTAGGCAGCTCCTATAGGCCTAAAATCAGTGGCCAAAATGCTAAGTTATGATGGTCAAACACACATGCACACATACACATGTTAAGGCACCAACACTTAAGCAAAATAAACAACATTCAAGCACACTTGAAATGAGTTAAACATGAACTACTAGCATGCATATGAAGCTCTAAAAATCACACAAAACATGAGGCCAAATCATGCAACAAAACAAGCCAAATATGCAACAAATAGGTCCAAGTACTTGAACAAGCCATGGAGGCTTAAACCAAGACCAAATCCACCAAGCCTCACAAGGCTAAGGGGACTCAAAACAGGTCACAAGCAGACCTAAACAAAGCCTAAGGAGCACCTAGATGGCATCTAAGAGGCTCAAGTACAAAGGCATGCAACATGACCAAAACATGGAGTATTCAACTCATGCTTTTAAAGCATTAAAGAAGCAACTAAAGCATGCATACAAGCACACCAAAAAGTCTGAAATAACATGCTAGATGGTTCCAAACTATCAAACATGAAGCAAGCATGGCATGCTACACACTCATACTCTCAAGGCCAACAAGCCAAATGCAAAGGAGCTATATGATACATGCCAATATCAACCCAAATGGCTATGGACAGAGCTAAAACATGTCAAAATAAGCACACAAGCTTCATGGATCTAGGCCTAAAACATGTTCAAAACAAAGGCATGCAACCTAGACATGTTAAAGCATCAAATAGGCATTACAAGGCAACTATGCTAAGCATGCATAAGGGACCTAAACCAACTTAGGAACATGTTATATCATGGCAATATAAGCATGGAAAACAAGCCAAACATGCTCAACACACACTCAAGCATGAAGCTCCATAAGGAAGCAAAACTTGCCCTTTTCAAGGACATCAAGGAGAGGGGGTGGCCCTCTCCTTCTTAAGACTCTAAGGCATGCTCTTCACCACTGAAATCCCTCAAGATTTCAGTGGTGAAGAGATCCTAACACCAAAGTCTCGGATCTCTCACAAAATAGCACAAAAAGTGACCTTTTCAAGGCCTAAAGGGGGTCAAACTTGCTCAAACCACAAAACACTCTTAATGAACAATAAAGAGGGTTAAAAAACAGAACTTTTATGTGTTATAGACTAAGCACAAAAACTATTCTAAACTAGGTAAAAAAGGATTGCAAAAATGGGGAATAAAGGGGTAGTTTCTTACCCTTGATGACTATCTTCACAAAGGTTGTTGTGCTTGGTCCCTTGAGCTCCAAATCAGTCAAGAACTTCAAAAAACAGCTCCTAGAACCTCAGTTGCAAGGAGAAGGTGAAACACTAGGTGTTTGTGTGCAATAGTAAGGCACAAAACACCTAGACACACAAGAGAAAGATAGAGATAGAAGGTGTATGCAACTCAAACCCTAGAAAAACCAGAGCTTCTCTCTCTCTTTTTCTCTCTAACTCTCTAAATTTGCTAACCCTTGAGCCAAGAGGAGAGCCCTCTCTCTTATAGGCAACAAAGACTTACAAACTAAGTCATTCAAGGGCTCATCCCTCCATACACGTGTATGGAGGGGAAACAAGAGCTAAACAGCTGTCTGAAAATATCTCAGAAAGCAGCTGTAAAGTGGTCGGATGGGCAAAATGGTAATTTTGCCAAAAAGAGTGCCGACCGGCACAAAATAGTGCCGGTGGCAACACCAGCCAGCCGGTGGCCTCTAGCCACGGCCGGTGGTATGTGGGGATGTCTCAGAAGGTATTCCCTGCCCCTCAAAGGCAAAGTACAAGTGTTTGGTGCAAAACCAAACACAAAACGATCGAGTTCGGAGGTCCTGAGGCAAGGCGCGCGAGCCGAGAACTCCGGGAACTCCAAATGAACGCAAACATGGATAATCACCGAGTGTTCAAGCGGTGACGTCCAAGTCTTGAGGACGGTCAAAAATGGGGTGTCTACAATGCTACAAAATGCGAATCCAAAACAAGTTACAAAGCACATCTAGGCGTCGCCGCTGTCCTGTTCATCACCTACATATATATATAGAGAGAGAGGGTGAGCTTGGATACTCAGTGAATGGTACAAGTAATAAAGGGTTTGCATAATGATATCCGAGATCTTTTAACAAAACAATACATAACATATCCTGTACAAAATCAGAGGATGAACCAAGTTCATCTATCAAATCTTTTAAAGTTTCATCAATCCAAGTCTTTCAAGGCTTTCAAGTTTCGAGAGATGACATTAACAAAGGTTGTGCTACAAATGCTTATAGTCCCCTAGCACGTACGGACTTTCAAAGCTTGTCATCAAAACCAAAGCTAATACTTGATACACAAATAGGGATAGTCATTCATGCTTAACAAATACCTTTCAAAACAAAGCAAGGCAAAGCTTATCAAACATTATAACATAGCTTTATTAAAAATACCACTCACATAGTTCTTCAAACGTCGGGGTCAAGCGAGAGTCCAAGTCCTACAAACACAGGGCAAGGTCTATTGAATGCACTTTCAAACAAGCTTTTCATGAATGTAAATGATCTCGGCATTCCTTCAAAACTAAGTCGAACCAAAACAAACACTGTTTCTTATTTCGGGGAAAATTTTCTAGGCACTAACCAGGTCTTGGCCGAGGTCCCACACCTTTTTGCCGAGGTGTGGTCCCGAGGGTCGCATTCAAGGGAATGAAGTCGGGAAAATCTAGGTTTTCCTATCTTGGAGAACATGACGAACATGAAGAACATGAACATGAAGAAGATGAATGCAAAGATCATAACTTGCTATTACAAAATCTGAGATTTCATCCTATGAGTTCGAAAACATGGACCTGGGTACCCATACTTGAAGATCTTTCGAGAACAAACACAAAAACATGGTTCTTGATACAAACTTTCGGATCAAAACAAGACTTTTCTTCAAGAACATATGAACATTATTTTCTCTTTCTAAAACCAACTTTAAATCAATGCATGGCGTGCAGAATAGGTTCGATCATGCAATGCAGCTAGATAATCAATAAGAATAACAAGAGTAGTTTAAGATTCTAACCTCAAAACTCGAATCTAACAATTCAAACTCCAAAGATCAAGCTTGGAAGTCTACTCCCTCTCTCAAGAACTTCTTTTTCTTCCTAGAGCCTCTCTCTCTAAAAGACAAAGATGTGATACAAAAATGATGTGTTTTCTCGACAGTCACTGACTTAACCTTCTGCTGGGACACGTGGCATCGGCTGATTGGCTCTCTTCAAAAAGGTGACTAATTGAAAAAACAAGACTATGATAAAGTGTGTTCAACAAGCTAGATAGCAAGGCACTCCTGCAGGTAATGATATCGGCTTAGGACAAAGCTTCGGCAAACGAAGGGAAAATGATCTCGGCTAGGAAGGACAACACTTGGCCAAACTGTGCCACACCTTGGCCTAGATGTGCCACACTTCGGTCTAGGTCACCTGTCCAGGGACAAGATCACTTGGGTTCAGGGATAACATCTCGGCCTAGATAATACACATCTCGGCCTTGGCAATGAATACCTGGGCCTAGATAGTGACATCCCGGCCAACATGCCAGGTTGTGAGTAGAGGTCAACCAAAGAGATTCCAAGATGGTCCTAGACACAAGGGGTTTAAAGGTGCAACTTAGGCTTAAGATGACCTTGGTTAAACACACACCAAACAAGAAACAAAGCATGCAAGACAAATCAAGGTTTGCAAATGCAACATATCAAGACAAGATCATGTAATATATGCAAGCATGACTAGAGTAGAGTGAGGGTTGTTACAGTAACTTGTGGGCCTATTTTTAGAGCAGTCACTGGGAGCGGCATTATGGACCAACAAAGTCCAAGAGATAATTTTCTGGGGAGCAATCCATTGATACCTTTTCAAAAGGAAAAAGGCAGACACATTGATGGATAGATGGGTTAATAGACTAAACTTTGATTGCAATGGGTGAATTGACAGGAATAACCGCTGCACTAAGAGTAATCAAATAGCTAAAGTGCATGTGATTTTTATAATATACAAAAAAAAAAAAAAACAAACAGAAGTTTTTCACAAATCAATTTGTATGCATAAGAAAAAGAAGTCTTCTTCTCTAAATAAACTAAAAACTAGGTTTCCTAGGATTGTTTCTTGGTATCTCTGTTTGTATTAGACAAAAACAAAGACGTTTTTTTTCCTTTTTTTTAACAACTAATGTCGTGTAGTGATTTAGAAATCCACTTGTCCACTTGAGTACACATTGGAGGGCTTAGGGCGCAAGATTTTGGAATTTTTCTATGAAAATTAAAAGAAGGCTCCATTCAAGTGGGCTTAGAGTCCTTGATTCTGTTGGAGATAAGATTATATTGTCAAAAATATCAGAAGATATGGAAGATATTATAATATATGGAGATCCCATGATTTGTACTTATTATGATTTTTTGTATCTCTGATTTATTTTAATTCCTTAATTGAAGGGATTTGATTATATCTCCCACTCTATACATATGGTGCATCATATAAAGAAGAGTATGAAGTTGAGTGAATGAAAGAGGTAGCCCATAGGGCTTTGTGTATGTGGATGTAGGCCAATATTGACTAAACCACATTAAACCTTTGGGTTCTTTCTTTTCTCTTTTCTGTTTTCTCTCTATATTCAACCTTATTGCCTTATTACAGAATTCAACTAACTCTAGCGGCACCTTGCTTGTATAGCCTTGAGCCGGGCATGCTGGTCGTGCCCAAATAGCTCTATTTCAAATTGTTTTCAAGTACGAAGTGCATAGGACTAAGTACAGGTCATCCTAGGTCAAATTGTGACATAAAATGCTTGTATCCTATACTAATGTAGTATGCTTATGCAACTATACATGAGATTAAATTTCAAACACTCTTTGCATTATCTTTAAAGATATTCATTCTTGAATATGTAACACGTGTTTTGTCCATGAAAATTGCCAATACACAAAATCTTAACACCTTTATTTTAGTTACACGTTCATTACTGAAATTAGCAGCCATTTGATGCAGAGGAAAAGAAAATCCCTACAGAGAAACAATCATTAGATTTTTTTTTTCACTGTGGTATAATATAGGCATCTTGCTTATTCAAATTCAAAAGCTTTTCAATATTAAAGTAATTTTGCTTTACTTTTTCTACTAAACAACGTAATTATGTCCTTGTGTAAGAATTATTGTATAACATGTGCCAAAATCAAGTTATTTTATATTCTTTCATATGTATGATTGTTTAACATTATTTTTTTTTTATAGTTTTTACTGATTCTTATGATTCCTAATTCTATTCTTGATTCACAAACTTAGAATTTTCATTTGCAATACAAATGTTGATTTACCATGTTTGTTGCAACACACACAACCCAAAACAGATGGAACATGTTGGTGTAGGAAGGAGAATGCACCAGAACTAAACGCAAACTTGTTTGTACATTTCTTGCTTGAACTGTAGGTTTTGGATCATGCCAGTAAATGTAGGCCAGGATTGATAACTATGTAGAGCATTTGGAATGAAAACAGCTCGGTCATAAAAACTTTACTCAACTTGTGTTGTGCACTCACCATATTCCTGTTTAATATCGCAATAGTAATGATTCACGCAGCTTCATCCAAATCTTCAGAAAATTTATTTGCCAAATTCAATTGTAACCGGGAAGTGGTAATGACTTGAAGCAGCAGATTTAAAAGTTTGAAGCTTCACATCATAACTTAAGGTCATCTAGTATACAAAGTGAAATGTCATTGTGGTTATTCTTTCCATTGGTTTTTGTCTTTTCTTTCTATGTTTATATTCATGTTAAATCTTTACTTCTTACTTATTGATAAATAAACAAACCAAGAAAATAAAATATTTGCCTCTCATCTACCATTTATTTTCCCCCACTCTTCTCCCACTTGATTGCTGATATTGATATCTTTCAAATTTGTCCCATACTCTGGTGCTGATATTCTTGAAGGTTGTTTTGTCTGCTTTAAATTTTGTTATTATTTACTAACTTAAAGCTCACTTTTCTTGGAATATTCTTAAAATTAGTGTTGCTACTTTGTAAAACCAAATTGGATGTTGTCTGCATACTATTTTAAAACAAACTTGTCGGCAAGTTTCTTCCTTGAAAAAACCTAATCCATAAAAATCGACTTGTACATTCATTTCTTTAATTTTTGGTCCTTCTCAAAAACCTAAGAAAGTGATCTACACAGCCATTTCCTTGTGGCTTGGTGTCTCCCTTGCAATTGAAGTATTGTGAGATGGTTTTGATTCAGCAAATTTGTTAGATACGTGTGATGGTATTGCAACTAACCAAGAAGAAGCCATATGATGGCCTCTGCTGCTGTTATTGGACTCAGTGCAAGAAAGAGGCTATTGAGTTCCTTCTATTATTCTAATCTCACAGAAAAGCTGTCATGTGGTTACGATTATGGATCAACATACCATCAGGCTGCTTCAACAAAGAATGTTATCACAACAAATAAGTCCTCCAATAATAGCACTAGTTTTTTGTCCAACCAACACACACGGTCCTTAAAAGCTCAAAAAGAAAATGTGAATACTGCTTCTGAACCTTCAATTGCTGAGGTATGGCTTCAAAGATTGAACCACTTGGAGGAGGACAGATCTCATTCAAAATTTTCAGTGGAGGCTCTTCTCTTGTTACAGAAGTCAATGCTGGAAAAACAATGGAATCTTTCAACTGAGACAGTAATAACTGATGGAAAAAGAGAAAATACCCACAAGAAGATGCAGGTCACTGGTTCAGGGACATCTACTCGCAAGCGGAGAATAGATACTAGGAGGAAAGTTCTGAGGCAAAATTGTTCCATGATTCGACTTAGTACAAGTAAGCAGCTAAAATACATTATCAGGCCAGAGCTGCTTTAGAACCGTTTGAAAGGATATGTGAAGGGAGTAATAAGTGAGGAATTGCTCACCCATTCAGAAGTAGTGCAATTACCTAAAATAATAAAAATTGGCCTTTACTTAGAGGAGCAGAAATCGAGGTAATTCATCTTTTTTCTTTCTTATTTATTTAGAGTGAATGAACCATTTTGATTCAGTTACTTGTTTTGTTACTACCCTCACCATGAATGACACTATTTTCCACGGTGAGATGTTTACACAACACAAGGGAGGTAACAGAAACATAGATTTGTTCATTAAAGATACGTGGAACATCAGAAATTTTGTTTCTGTCTTGTTTACTTATTCATCCACCATTTGTGAAAGGTAACACATTTTTCATGTATTATGGTCCTCATGGTCACTGTTTAAGCCTTTTGGCAGTTAATATCTTCTTTTTGTCTTGCTTTCGTTGTAGTATAAGATTTGCAAGCTATTTGATTTTAGATATAAATAATTCCCTTCTTTTCTTATCATTTACATGTCCATAGTTGTTCTTCATTCATGGAGAAGTTATCTGGTTAAGGCCTAGTTTGGTGGTGCGTGCTTTTTGATGATATGTTTTCAATTAAGAGTCTTAGCAGAGAAAAGCTCAATGTAAACTAGTTTAGTATTATTTTGTCGCTGCATCTTGAGCTATCACTTCTTGTTTTTTCGCCAAAGCACCTCAATTACTACTTTAACGTACAATGCTTTTTGGTGATGTACCTATAAAACTCAAAGTTCTTCAAAGATACAACCAAATCACCATGAAGCACTTTGAGGACAGCAAAAGCTCTTTCAAGTTGTATGCACCATTGCATCAAATGGGGCCAAAGAAATTTACCATGCCTGTGTGATACAAACCACTTGGGTAGAAGGGTAGAATTCACCATTGAAAATCAACTTGCAAGGGGAGGGTTCCCAAGAGTTTTATGTTCACATGCCCAAGCTTGCTGTTAACCAATGTGGGATCATAACATACCACCACCCTCTGCAGCCGATGTCCACGGCAGCCCACTCTATCAATACTGACCCAGCTATTGCCATTTTCCTTTTGGCGGCTTCATTCACATATTAGTATTTGAGGGTGGGAATCTTCAACATGAACAGTACACGAAGTTAGTGGGTTAGGGTTGATCATTTTTGACACAAACATGAACATGACGCAACCTGGTAACATGAATATTAAGTGTCAAGTTAGTGTCGAACTTGCATAACATGAAGTTGACATGGATAATCCATTTAATGAAGAATTACTTGCACATTTTAATGTTATTTCTACTGAGAGGTATATGACATTTTTGAATCCTCATGTAACTCCATCAAATTGAGTAAAAAAGTACATAAAATAGGATTTTAAGGCTAATATAGTTTTTCTTATTTTTCATTTATGACTGTGTATTTTTTGTAATATATTTTAGAGTCAATTTAGTAAAAAAATATAATAACATATAGTTTTTGTAAATGGGAAAATGACATTAAGTTGAAATCAAACATCTTTGTGAATCATTTCATTCGGTAGTGATTAGTTTCATTAAATTTAATTTATGGGGAAAAAATTAATTTTCCATACACTAGGTGTTTTTCATTAAGGGTGAAAATTTTCAACATGACACGTTAATATAACATAAACCGAACACAAATTGTAAGTAAATGACACGACACAATAACACCAAAAAATAAACTAGTTGGGTTAGTGTTGAGGTAGTTCTAATACGAACCCAAAATGACATGACACAAATATGACCAACACGACACTATGCCCACCCTAATCAATATTCGACACATTAAATAAGTATCTTAATCCATCCTAAAGGTCACTGCCTCCGCTGCTCGAATCGCAAAGTCACAGCCCATCTAATTCCATACTCGTATAAGTTGGGTTTGATTCAATACTCAATGTGGTGGGTGGCTCTGATATACCAAACTACTGTAAGGAAACTTAAGGAAACCTAATCTAAGGATGCCTGCATTAGAATTGTAGTGGGTTTTCGTTATAGAAAGCTTCTAGGGTTAGGATTATGTACGAGCACATAAATAATCTTCTCGTATAATCCTGTTGATCAAATTTGCACTCCTCCAAACGTCGTCGCTTTGCTACCTGAAAACACAAACGTGAGCTAGCCAGCAGGTGTGTGCCGGAAACCTCTCCGATGCCTAAGTCAGCAAATAAATAATAAACACAAAAGCTCTGTGTATTCTAGAGTGAGAATTATGATACCTGTACATAGGTCCTGTCATGAGCTTTTGTAGATTCCACCTGGCACCATCCTAATAGGACTCCAACTCTACTTATAAGAGTCTTCCTAGGAATCACACTCCCAAGGACAATGCCCATCCTGATAACTCCTTATTCACTGCTAACCAAGTGAGATAGGTGCGACTATTACCTCGGTTGGCACAAGACTTAACCGTGCTCACATAGCTCGGTGCTATTTTAGGCAACACTATCAGTCTTGACTTTGAGATGACGCCCTGTAAAGCTATCCTTTAGCTCGGCCCTCCTTCCTCTGATACCTCAGTCTAGGATAGCCAGGTCATGCCGCTGGTAGCCCATCTCTGATCGACTTGATGCAGATGATCTAGGACCGTGCTACATAAGTAACTACTTCGGCCCGTTGTTCGGCCCAAATTTGAAATACGAAATGTCTTCTTGGCCTCATAGCGCGGCCCATCCGCCAAAGAAGACTCGTCCTAGCTCGGTCTAATTTGTTCACAAATCACCCTCTTAATTGCCCCTTAATTCCATTTGCGTAGCATGATTGGGATTGTTGTTTCAAAGTAGAGCTAAATGTTTAAAATTCAATCGAGCTCAATACTGTCCAGTTTTACGATTTGTTCGGTCTGGAAATGCCTTATCAGTTGCTCTGCACGTCGCTCCACTACTCTAGCATGTCTAAAACATCATTTATTCCTTTGGACACGTGGCATGCCCTCATTAGTCAAGTACCCCTGTTACAGCCGTCTCGTACTATTTGAAATTTGAACAGTCCCGCCCATTTTGCTTTAGACTATAAAGCCTCACTTTTTCGAAAGGCCACTACTGTTCATCTTCCCTCCCTTGCTTTCTGAGTTCCACATCTGTAACTCTTGTGCTACAGTCCTAACTCAAGTAACTACATCACCTGCTCCACTCACGTCTTTGTTGGTGCTCTTGTTTGATTGGATTTCGTCTTCACGCTCTAAATTCGTAAGTCCCTCACGCCTCTTTCTCATTTTTACTGATGTTCTTTGTTTATTTACCTCTAAAGACCAACACTTCAACACCATATATGCTTGTTAGATTTACTAGAGTTTGAACGAATATCATAAACCCAAAACCACATGCTCAAACCCAAAAACATATTGGCTAGATTTTAAACCAATCTAGAACATGATTTTAGATCCAAAATTGTTTTGTGACCGAAATAGGAACCTGTTTGCGACCTTTAGGCTTGCACCTGACCGAACTAAAAATGCTTTGACCAACAACCGAGCTATAATCCTTGAGCCGGTCCTATTCTTGGGCCGAACTAGGAATAACTTGTGACCCACCTGTAGCCGAGCTAGGCTTATTTTGCATTGACTATTTACTTAGCCCGGTCCATTAGCTGGGCATAACACTTTTTATTTCCACTTTACAGACTTTGACTAGGTTGGCTAGGCACACCCTTGCACTTCGCCCTCAGATGATTTTTGCTCAACCGAGCTAACCAAGGTCACATCAGCGCCGAGCTAGGCCGCCGTGTACAATTTTAACTTAGCAATTTTTTAAGTTTAATGGGTAAATACCGATTTTTGGTGGACTCCCCTAAAGCTATGGCCGAATTTTGAAAAGACTACCACATTCCAGACGACATCCACCTTTCCTTAGCCGAGCTGGACACCACACCATGGGGCAAATCAGGCTTTGTTCCCTTCACCGTGGTGTCCATTGTAGAGGGAGGACTTCGATTCCCCGTCCAACCCTTGATCTGTGAATTCCTTAGATAGACTAGGCTATGCCCTACTCAATTATCAACCAACACCTATAGGATTATCAACAAGATTGCCGAGCTAAATCGCTACCTAGGTTTCAACCTCGGTTTGGCCGAGTTGTTCCATCAATACTTGCTCTACTAGAATGACGACGGCTGGGTTTATTACCTTAGAGTCAGGAGAGGCCGAGAGAAAATTGTCAAGAGAATACCAGACAAAGACTTGAACGACGATGACTTTCTCTGGGTGTTAGGCAATTTTGAAGACCAAGAAGCCCAAATACCGGGTTATAACATAAACTGGAATAAAGGAACAGCTGGCAAGAACAAACCGGTTTAATTTCCTTTGTTATTTCAACAACCACCGTGCTAACCCTTGTGGTTGTCCTCTGTACAGATTTGAACCAGCTTAAATCCAACTATACCTACGCCAATCAAGCCGCACTTCGAGCCGCACTTCGATACCGACACAAAGATTGGACCGAGCTCCTAAACTTCGAGCCGACCTACCAGTATAGTGAAAAAAGAAAAACAAAGGTTACTGACTTCCTTCTTGAATCATCACCCGAATCGGACCCCAACTTGCCCTAGATCAACCTTATCCCACTTATCGAAGAGCAAGAGATGGCCAAGAGGAGAGTTGTCCAGATTTTGATCACTGAACATGCATCTAACTCGAATGCCGAGGTCCAGACCGAGCAAACTACAACCAGTCAGACCATGGAAACCGTTGTTGCCTTTCCCTCCTCCCGGGCTACTTCATCTCAGCCCAGCAAGAGGCCGCACACCTCGGTCTCTCAACCGCAACAGCTATTGGACGAAGAAGACGTTGAGCCACCAGAGACCAAGCCACCCGTAAGCCAACTGCGACAAGGAGGAGGTGCCCCTAACCATGCTAGTTCTTCTTCGGCGTGGGCACTGACTGTAACTTTCAAAGGCCATGCAGTGACCACGGTCGACTTCGTTACCGCCAAAAAAGATCACCTGCTGTCATTTGGTTTATCTAAAAGTTTGTGCCTTCCAGCTGATATGGAAAGGTACAAGAACCTGACCAAGCTGAAGGCGATTCGGTCCGCCACAAAGTCGATGGTTCTGGTAAGCTTTGGACTTCTTAACAAAACTGCTACTTTTCGCAATCTCTTAGTGCGGTTTAAACTTATCTTTTTAGACACTGTGTAGGCCATGTAGAAAAATCACACTACCCACCAGCGTGTGATCGAATTGCAAAAAACGGACAAGGCGGCCGTTGCCGAGGTCAAGACAAAAGAAGCCGAGCTAAAAGTCCTAAAGGCTTCTCTGGCCGAGCTGAGCATCACAAATGAAAAACTCACCGAACAGGTTAACGCGACTGAGGCTAATAAGCAAAAAGCCTTAGCCGAGAAAAAAGATAGGTATTTGCGTGAACTCGCTAAGCTGGAGAAAAAGAAAGAAGCCGAAATAAAGGAGTTGCAGAAAAAAATGGAGGATGCGGAGGACCGTGGTTTCAAAGAGGGTGAAGAAACCTATGTCCAGTAATGCAAAGCTGCAAAAGACCTATTCTTCAAGTGCGGCTAGAAGGCTATCGTCGAAAAGCTCGGTCAATCGCACAACTTCGAGGTGTTCCTGAATCCTTCTGCACACTTCATTCTGGTCTATATGACAGACTACGCACATGCCGTCCAGAAAAAATTCCTTTAGGTGGAAGCTGAGGAAGAGGAAGAGGTCCTAGATCCAGCTGACGTCCCCTGCCAACATTGACCTCGGTCGCCAACCTTCATTGCCAGCTCGGTCGGAAGTACCCAACCAAGCCGTGCTAAATCTTGATGAAGCGACTGAGACCGATCAAACGCGAGAAGGTGAAATTAGAGAAGTCCGGGTTGATTTGGATGCCGAGTTGGATGACCTATTTGCCTGATTTCTTTTTCTTTTTAGTTTTTTTCCTCAATGAAAATGTAACTGGGCTACAAGCCGCTCCTATTGTACTTAACTTCTAATGAATGAAAGTATCTTTAGTTTTCTTTTTTTCCATCTTTTTGTTTGGTCACAGTACTTCTCTGCTTTAGTGTATCATCTTTCTTACAAGCCTAGCCGACCTAGTTAGCTCGGCCTTCCCTTATCCTGCCCACCTTTTTTGGCCGAGATACTTATCTCGACTGAAAACCAACTTTGGGATACTGCAAAACCTTTGCAACCGAGATTTTTGCCTCGATCCTTATCTCGGCTAAAAGGTTTTGATAAAACCTGCCAACTTACTTGAGCCTGATCCTTATCTCGACTGAAGAAGAATAGTGTTGGTCAAACCTGCCAACTTACTTGAGCCTAGATCCTTATCTCGGCTAAAGAAGAATAGTGTTAGTCAAACCTGCCAACTTTCTTGAGCCTAGATCCTCATCTCAGCTTTTCATGGCCGGTTTACGATCATCCAATTTCCTTTTTTCCCTCTCCAAAAACCCCCCGACCTCCATGGCAACCCTGCTTTCCAAAGCCCAAAAATACATGAATGCTGAAGATTCCCTAGCCACCCAATAAGATCCTACAGCCAAAAACCTGACCCCCAGAGAGAAAAGAAAGGACTCAGAAACCAGAAACACCCAGTACACTCACCAAACACCTCGATATCGACCAGCCAAACCGGCCGGCGCTCGACCCTGCGGCGGTTTGAACGATACACACCCCTCAACTCCCCCATGGAACAAGTCTTGAACCAGATTCAACGAGATTATCCCCTAAAATGGCCCCAACCGTCACGGTCTCCTTCTAACCGGCGAGACCAGTCCAAATACTGCCGCTTTCATCAGGACCACGGCCATAATACCGAGGAGTGTGTTAACCTCAAAGACCAGGTCGAGGGCTTGATACGCCAGGAGCATCTCAGTCGGTTCACGGCAGCTTGCCCTCAGCAAAGGCAAATGACTGAACCCACTAGAAACAACCATCGGCGCACCCCTCCTCGACAGCTTGCACAACCTAACCAAGGTCACGATAGGCCCTCGCAGCAACCCCGGCCACAAGGCAACCCTGGCCCCCCTGTTGGAGAGATTAGAGTTATTGCTAGCGGGCTTGCTTGTGGAGGACCATCCCACTCGGCTCAGCGGGCAGAACTCAGAAGAATAATGTAGGGCTCAGACAAAGAAGTTGCCACATTGGACCGCCCTCCCAAATAGCCCAAGCAATGGATGGAGCCCATCACTTTTACGGAGGCTGGCTACATAGGCATCCGTTACCTCCATGACAACCCCCTCGTCATCTCTGCCCTTCTATCCAATTACAAAGTCAGACGGGTTCTCGTCGACAACGGCAATTCTTTGGACATCATCTTCCTAAATGCCTTTCGCCAGCTCAAGGTCAGAGAAGAAAGTCTGTCCCCTCTCCAAACCCCATTGGTCAGTTTTACTAGAGATCGGGTGACCTCTATAGGCTCCATCGATCTTCCTATCACAATCGGAGAATACCTGCGACAGACCACAAAGTTGCTCACTTTCCTCGTCGTCGACTGTTCCTCTGCTTACAACATTATCCTCAGCCGCACCGCCCTAAATGCTTTCCAAGCTGTCACATCCACTTTCCATCTTGCCGCCAAATTCCCTACCGACCTTGGGGTCGGCACGGTGAGGGGAGAGCAGATCGTGGCCAGATAATGTTACATCGCTTCACTTAAAGAGGTCAAGCTCAAGGAGGCTATGATCATTGAAGGACTCGACGTCAGAGACGAAGACGAGCTGGTCAGAGGGGAACCAGTGGAAGAGCTTGTCGAGGTCCTCATTGATCCCACCAACCTAACAAAAACAACCAAGATCGGTAGCCAACTATCCCCTCAAGCCAAGGCCGATCTTACAACCCTCATGACTGAACACAATGATGTGTTTTCCTGGGACCATTCTGACATGCCAGGTATCGATCCTTCCTTCATCACTCATCGTTTAAATATCGAACCCCACTTCCGACCCTTTCGCCAGAAGCAACGCATATTCCACCCGGAACGCAACGTTGTTATTGCCTCCGAGGTAGACAAGCTACTGGAGGCACAGTTTGTCAAGAACGTGGACTACCCCAGGTGGCTGTCGAATGTGGTCTTGGTCTGTAAAAACAATGATAAATGACGACTCTGCGTCGACTACTCCGACCTCAATCGAGCTTGCCCTAAAGATAGTTATCCCCTTCCTCGCATAGATCTTCTTGTTGACGCCACAGCCGGTCATCAAATGCTCAGCTTCATGAACGCCTTCTCTGGGTACAACCAAATTCTGATTCAACCATCTGACCAGGAACACACCTTTTTCATCAGTGACCGGGGAACCTACCATTATCGTGTCATGCCGTTTGGGTTGAAAAATGCCGGCGCAACTTATCAACGGTTGGTCAACGCCGTTTTTCATCATCAGATAGGCCGGAACATGGAAGTATACGTCGATGACATGCTAGTCAAGAGCAAACTTTCCTCTAATCATTTGGCCGACCTACAAGAGACCTTCAACACCCTACAAAAGTATCAAATGAAGCTCAATTCGGAGAAATACGCCTTCGGCATAGGATCTGGGAAGTTCTTGGGTTTCATGGTCAGTCAGCGGGGCATCGAGGCTAGCCCCGAAAAGATTAAGGCCTTGATAGAAATGTAGTCACCCAGAACGGTTAAAGAGGTTCAGAGGCTTACTGGCAGAGCCGCCACCCTCAACCGCTTCATTTCCAGTGCAATGGACAAGTGCCTCCCCTTCTTTAAAGTTCTTCGGCAGGCTTTCGAGTGGACGACCGAATCCGAAGAGGCTTTCAAACAATTGAAGCAGTGCATGGCCAACCCCCCCTTACTCTCCCAAGCACTCATGGGTGAGCCCCTTTTTTTCTACTTAGCCGTATCGAGCACATGATCGGTCTGACCCTCATCAAGGAGGGCGGTTCGATCTGGCCTTGATTTATTACATTATTTGGGCTCTCGAGTAGCAGAACTACCCATTGCTAGAAAAAAATGTCCTTGGCCTTGGTCACTGCCTCAAGACGACTCCGTCCTTACTTCCAAGCCCACTCCATAGTGGTCCTCACTAACTAACCTTTGAAGAAAATAATGCAACAACCAGAGCTGTCTGGCAGACTTACGCAATGGTCAGTCGAGCTCAGCCAATTTGACAGTCCTACCGGCCTCGAACGGTGATCAAAGGGCAGACTATTGCCGATTTTATCCTAGAATTCACTAATCCCACTCCAACCACGCCCTGTCCCGCCCCCACCCCCGCCCCCGCTTCCGCCCCCCGCAATCCCACACTGAGGTAGAAGACCCCCACTCTTGGACCCTCAACGTCGACGGATCATCCCGCAAAGAAGGCAATGGGGTTGGTCTCATCCTCATCGCCCCTGAGGGTGGTTATTTCAAGTGTGTTCTCTATTTCTTATTCGACGTAAGCAATAATGAGGCTAAATATGAGGCATTGACAGCAGGTCTCCGCCTAGCCAGAGACATTGGTCTCAGCCATATCTAGGTGTTCAGCGATTCCCAGCTCATTGTCGGACGAATTACGGGGGAATTCGATGCCAAGGAAGACACAATGCGGGCTTACAGGGATATTGCACTCCCCCTTGCTCGCCTCTTCAACACTTTCCACATCAAGCACATCCCTCGGACGGAAAACTCCCAGGCAGATGAAATGGCTTAATTAGCTTCTGCCGACTAGTTAGACCTCAGCCATGGCGTCCGCTTGGAATACTTGGCCCACCCAGCCATTTCCCCACAACAGCAGCAAGTCCACTTCCTAAAAAATGAACCTATTCCATGGGCGGCAGATATCCTGCTATTTTTGACAAATGGGAAATTGCCTGCCGACAAACACCAGGCCGCCAAAGTCAGGGCCGGGTCGTCCAACCACATTCTTATCAGCGGCCTCTTGTACAAATGTGGCTTTTCACGACCATACCTAAGATGCCTCAATCCTACTCAAGCGACCTACGTGATGAGGGAAGTCCACGAGGGTGTATGTGGTAATCATTCGGGTGCCAGGTCACTAGCCCACAAAATACTTCGCACCGGTTACTTCTGGCCTACCCTCAATCAAGATGCCACCGAATTCGTGCTTAAATGTGATAAGTGCCAACGCTTTACCAACATCCCTCATGCTCCTCCTACAGAACTGATCACACTTTGCAGTCCTTACCCATTCGCCAAATAGGGGATCGACTTAGTTGGCCCATTGCCCACCGGCCGAGGCCAAACCAAATTCGCAATCGTCGCCATTGATTACTTCACTAAATGGGTGGATGCAGAACCCCTCACCACAATTACCGAGCGGAACACAACTAGATTCATCTGGTAGTCGATCGTGTGCCGATTTGGCATCCCTCAAGCCATCGTCTCCGACAACGACAAACAATTCGACAATGCCAAGTTCAGGAAATTCTGTGCAAAACTTCAAATCCAGCTATGTTTCTCTTTCCCAGGTCATCCCTAAGCCAATGGCTAAGTTGAGGTTACCAACCGTTCTCTTCTAAAGATAGTCAAAACTAAGTTGGAAGCTGCTAAGGGACTCTAGGCTGAGGAATTACTAAACGTACTCTGGGCCTACCGCACTACCGCCCGAACCCCCACTGGAGAGACCCCCTTTCGCTTAACATACGGCACTGAGGCGGTCATCCTAGTGGAAATCGGCCTGCCTACCCCGAGGGTTCTACACTAGAATCCAGAACTAACTGAAGAACTGCGTCGGGCAGACCTAGACCTGATTGAAGAGCTCCGAGAGACCACTGCTATCAAGCGGGCCTCATATCAACAGAAAATGAGAACACACTACAACCGCAAAGTCCGACTGAGGGAGTTCACCGTGGGGGACCTTGTTTTGCTCGAAGCAACTCTTGCCACCAAAAATCCGGCTGAGGGCAAGCTGGCAGCCAAGTGGGAGGGACCTTACGTTGTTAAGGCCAGACCTCGTCCGGGCACTTAACGACTTCAGGACATGGAAGGTCGAGATCTCCCCCATCCATGGAACGCCGAGTACTTGAAGTGCTATTTTTAATAAAAGCCCTATTTTTGTATTGATTAATTGTTGTATGTTCTTTTTGACAATCTACACACTTGGATGTTTTTGTCCTTTTCTCATATGGTGCAAATTTGTGATCAATGGGCTACGCTTTAAATGACAACGATCCTATATCTCAGTTATCTACGTGGTATTTCAATAACACCCTGCTTGCAGCCTCAGCTAGACTGAATTACTTAAAGCCTCAACCAGACTGAGCACGAAGGGCTCAGCCAGACTGAGTTACTTAAAGCCTTAGCCAGACTGAGTTACTTAAAGCCTCAGCTAGACTGAGCATGAAGGGCTCAGCCAGACTGAGTTACATATGGCTCAAGCCAAACTGAGCACGAATGAAGAGTTCGGCCAAGGCCATTCTTGCAACTTCATGATTGTAGCATAGTTGCTATACTTAGTTAAAATCCAGGTCCATGCTTTTACACTTTAATACCTTTACATTTCAACACTTTTATTGTTAACATTCTTTGCGTCATAGTTTTCTCACAAGTTAGATTGGCTCCCTACTTCTCAACTTTTACTACGATTTATACACAAGCCTTATTTAAATGCCCGTTCTCATTCTTTTCAGCTATACAAGAAATAAAGACAACAGCATGAAAAAGCACAACTCATTATTTTATTTACAAACTTACACATAAATTCACTACATAAATTACACGGCCAAAAAAAAAAAAAAAAAAAAAACAACAACAAAAATTTTATTTACAAATTTCATTTACATCAATCATTCATCCTCGCTCGAGGCAAGGTCTTCTTCGTCAACCCCTTCGTCTAGGGGGGTCTAGGCCACATCGTCTTCATTTATTCTCACATTGTTGAAGTCCAAGTCTGGGAACAACTCTTCTACTTTACGATTAAAAGTCTTCCAGCCGCTATCCCAGAACTCAGCCATCTCATGCTTGTAGAAGTCCGACCGCTGGAAGCTCTGGATCACTTCCTCTTCACTCCTACTTCCAGCGGTTGCTGCCGACGGGCCAGCCCCCCTATCCCCCTTTCTCACCAAGCTGTTGACGATAGTGGCATCAATGGCCATCTGAAAGTCGGCGGACCCCTTGAACTGCTCTACCGCTGCAACATATAGGTCGGGGTACGCCGCTCTCTTAGATGCCAACTTGGCCCTCTCCTCTTCCAAGGTCTTCTCCAACCCTGCCTTCTCAGCCACTGACTTTGCCCTCTTGTTCGCCAGTGCCCTCTCCAACTCAGCAATCTTCTGATCTGCTTCTTTCTTTTCTTTGATCGACTAAGCGCGTAGATTTTCATTACAGACCATGGCCTCATCCTACCTTTCGTTGGTGACAGTGCAGGCTTTTAAGGTCTCTTCCAGCTTTTTTTGCTCACCAGCCAACTGGAACTCGAGCAACACCACCTTGCGGCGTTCCGTCTCCAGCTCTAACTTGGTTGCGAGCAGCTCTACATTCGCACGGTCTGCTGAATAGCCCTGCACCATCGCTAACACCTCCATCTTCTTGTCATTTTGGGCATACTCCAGCCCCCTAACACACGCGCTCCGCGCAGCTTTCCTCTAGCCCCCGGTCTCCCTCCTTAAACTTTCAAGCTGGGCTTTCACTTCCTTCAGCTTTGCCTCCAGTGACTTAACTTTGCCTTTTGCGTGCTCTGCTTTGTTCAGTAAAGCTCCTGCTAAGGTCTTCGCCTCCATCTGGGCCGAGTACAGCCCCCTTAGCAATTCGGCCTCTGTGAAACTTGCCATCAAATGCACGGCCGCGTCCTCTATTACCCCTAAAAGCCGATCAGCAGCAGTTCTGGCTTCGCTTCCTTCTCCCTCCAGTCGTCTGGACATTGCTGGAGCGTGGTAAATAGCGGTCTTCAACCTGGCCCTCTCTCCTTCTCCTTGGGGCTCAGGACCCCCCTTGGGCTGTTGCTCAGCCTCCTGCTCAAGGCCAGTCGCCCCACCTTCTACTTGTGTTTCGGAGCCCAGGGCACTCTCCATCCCCTTTGTTGTCCCCTCCAACTCCACTTCGGGGGTCTTCTCTGCTATCCCATCCTTCATCTTTTTCAATGCTGGCCCCTCCTCACCCTTGTCCACCCTCTTCTTCTTCCTCCTCTTCAACATAGCCTCCACCTCCTTGTCGCCTCTTTTCTTCAATGGATCCACTGGGGGCGGTCGTGGCTCAAAACCACCCAAGTCCTTTTCTCCCAGCTGCTTGGGGCGCGGTCGGATTCTTTCCCTAGCGATCAGTTTCGGCGGACGGCCTGACTGTGACTCTTTCTTCATTATTCCCTTCGTTGGACTAAAGCTGCATTTGGGAATGGGGGACTACTGACATGGGTAAGCCCATAGAGGATATAGCCCACCACTTAGAGCCCAATACATAATTCAAATACTAAAGCTCAACGTTGCTGGAGCTCAACGTGACATTAAGAACGAATGACATCTAAACACGTGGCAAGAGAAGGACAAGCCACATAAGCAGACAAAGATCCTGCAAAGTTATTGCACTACACATCAGCCATTAATGGAGTTCCTTACAGCATTTATTGCGATAACCCCTCCCATCGGGACAAAACGGCTTCACCATGAACAAGGTAAGCTAGAGCATAAACTTTCGGCCAATGTGACAGGTCGGAAGGAACAACGAAATGATTAGCAGAGGATATAAGTAGGCATCGAAGACAAGGAAAAGGTTATGCTTTCTATCACTAATCTATCTCTACATTCCATCTCTCTTTCTAACTTGCTCGTCGGAGGGTTCGTTGGGGGACTCCCCGTTCCTCGTTGAACTCTTGTGCAGGTCTCTCTGTGGGCTTAGTACTTCGGACACTGGTTTCGGAAGCGTGGATCAATCCGACCCATTCCATCTGGAATACGCTGTATCATCAGTTAGTGTCCTTAAACTCTTAACTTGAATGAAAATTGTTAGTATCCTTAAACTCTTACATATATTTGTAAAGTGATATCTCCCTAATTTCCTCTAATATAAAATGAAATACATTTGTGAATAAAAAAAAAATACTACATCCACCTAATTTATTGGATTTGGGGTGGGTGTTGTGACAGCACCCATGCTATCACGCTCCGTGTAGTTTATTCGAATCATATTTTGTTGATTTAAGCCGTTTATATTATAGAATTCGTTAAGTATATCCTTCATATAAAAAATAAATTTAATCGGATAAGTATAACTCCATGATCAAACTGAATAATAACCTTAAAAAATTATTAAAATCATATTAATCGTTTATTTTTTTTAAACATATACGTGGTCATGTTGTGGGTAACAAATGTCTAATTAACTTGATTTTTTTCATAGATGACCTTCTCAACAAACCATACACTATGAATGTTTTGAATTATTAAAATAAATTTGAAACACATCCTGGAAGACTCACAACACGATATTGTGTTTAGAAGGGATAGCATCTATCCCAAATCCTAATTTATCACCTCTAAATGAGTTGAATTATACGAACTAAAAAAATTATAGTTCGTATAAAAGTAGAGAACATGGTGCAAAAATATGATAACCTTTTTTTATTATTTGATCAAAGAGCAAGAAAAAAAAAAAAAAGATTTATCCCCCTGTTTCTTTTTGGAAAAATTTCATTACATTGTAAGTTTAAAAAAGTAACCTCACATTAATGATAAATTATATAAGAATTAAACTATAAAATCATAATTTTTTGAAAAAATTATAAACAAATTCAAAGTTGGACTCTTATAACAAAATAAAGGGGAATTATTTTTAAGGTCCATAATATTAAGATTTTATAAGATAAAGGACATACAATATTTCCATACTAGTTAATGTCTCTCAACATTTTTACAGAAAAAATTTGACTCAGAGAAATTTTGTCCGACTTAAATAAATTTTGCCTTAACTCAGAGAAATTTCAATTTTCACAGAAAAAATTATCTGATTTCATAGAGAAATTTTGAAATTTCTCTGTGATTATATCAGAGAAATTTCAAAAATTTTCTGAGTCGGTCAAAATTTTTATAAGTCGGGCAAAATTTCTCTGCGTCGAATTTGCTCTATGAAAATATTGAGGGACCTTAGCTAATAAAAAAAATTGAATATTTCACTAATTTTCTCTAAAATAAATTCTAATTTTTTTAACTTTATTAATTTAAATTCTAATTTTTTAAATTTATTTTCAATATAAATCATTTGTTTATTTTCATTAAGTAAAATAGACGAGAAATAAGGAGGGCACTAAGCAAAATTTCAAGTTGAGTCCTGCCAAAAAAATAAATTGTTAATGAAATAGTAAAATGTTTACAATTTTTTTAAATTTTTTTCTAGTATCCACACAAAATTTGTTGAATATAATTATTAAAATATCAAGAAATCATTACAAATGCTCAAAAAAATAAAATATAATTTTGTTGTTTTATAATGGAGAAAAATTCAATATACAAAAAATTAAAGGGAAAATAATCAATAAATCTTATTTTGTTCCTAAGATTATTATTGAGTCCTATCAAATTTTAACATAGACAATTGTGTCTTATTTTTTATAAATTGTTTTCAAAATATTCATTACTTCATCATAGTAGATGTTATTTCAATTTTACCCCCACATTTAATATGAATAATAATTTTAATTTAATTAAAATAAAATTTAATTGTAAAAACTATTAATATTATATTACAAAAATTATAGTTGGTTGGCAATGAAATACCGACACAAAATATAAACGAATATAGTTATATGGGCGAATTACACTAACGGTTCCGGTAGTTTAGAACTTGTGTCACTTTGGTTATTGACATTTTAATTGTGATACATTTGATATTGAATTTTGAATTTCGTTCCAAATAAAAACAATTGAAAGTACTATAGCTCCATTTCAAGGATAAAGTCATCAATTTAATAAAATATAAACTAGTTTGACAAAATAAATATCAAAAAATTATTTTTAAATTTTTAAAAATTACTTCCACCCACCAAAGATAAAATTATATAAAAATGATAAATCTTTTACATTTTTATTTTTTTACCAAATTAATTTTTAGTATGTGTTTAGATGATGATCACGTAATGGGTGGTTGTTTTTGTTGATATTTTTGTACGGTTATCATATAATAGATGGTTGTATTTGTTGTTGACAGATATTTTTTGATGATAATCATGAAATGAATGGTTATTAGGTTTTTAATGTGTAATCGATATGTTTAATATATGAAATGTTTTGAGTTGTAGATTTTTTTGATTTAATGGGTTAGTTTAATAATGACATCAAAATTGTTGTTATATTTGACTTTTAAAAAAATATAAATTAATTTAAAGAAAATAAATATCAAAAAAAAATTATTTACTCTCAAAAGATAAAATTATATAAAAACAATGTATTTTTAATTTTTTTCACCAATTTAATTTTTAGTTTTTAAGAATTTTTTTCAAAATATAGATACTAAAAATCAAACTAAATATAACTTTATAATTAAAAAAGTTCTAACATTATTCATTAAAAAAGATGACTACTATATTTCAAACAATATACAAATTAACTAACACAAAATAAATTGTATGACGATTTTGACCTTAAAATGGACCATTTGTAAAAAAAAAAAAATACTTTAATTATTCTTGTTTAAAATAAGATTTAAAATTTAATATCAAAAGTTTGAAAAGAAGGGACTGAGGGATCGAGACCGAGACTGGGATCGGGACTGGCCTCATGGTCATCTAAAGAACTTGAGCGTTATGAATCTCTCTCTCAATCTTGTTCTCTCTCTCTCACACACACAAACACACACATACACACACACAAAATCTCTCTATCGGTCTCTCAGTCTTCAACTTTATCACACTTTCTCTGATTTTGGATCATTTATGATCTCTCTGTGCATTGTTAGGTTTGCAGATTTTGAGTTCAAGGTTCAAGTTCCGTGGTAGACATTCAATCAAAATTCAAGCCGAAACCCTAGCATCTTTTGCACACTCTTCTCTGTCAGGTCGACTTTTGATTTGGATCAATTTCTTCTGCAAGAGTAAAATTTATTGCTATAGTTTGATTTGGTCTCAAACTAATTTTTAGTTCGATATACTTCTCTCTATATCCATTCATATGAATAATAAAATAACGTTAAGTATGTTCATAGTTGTGTATAGATGATGCAATATTAAAATCTAGGTCTTCTCTCTTGTGATCATGGAGATAAAAAAAATTTAAAAAATTTGAATGATTATGAATATACTTTCAATTTTACCAGAACTCTATTCAAGATGTGATATTCTTAATAACTAGATAAAAGATCCATGTACAACACCAAACCACTCACAGTTAAACCCAAATTCAGAGGTCATGAGGAATTGTTGAGAAAATGGCTAAGTGTTGGAAAATATTTGAGGTGTAAAAGTGAGTTTATAACTAAGTGTTAAAAAATTAATTTTGGAGTTTTATTTGTACGTAGTTGATTTTCGGGTGAGTCTTGGTATTATTGATTTTACGAGTTTGGCCCGGATTATAGGCTTATAGCCAATATTGTGGTCTAGTAGACTTACAGAGATAGTAGATTCAACTATTTGCGGGTTAGAACCCCGAACACTACTCAGTAGAGAGGAATCATAGCTTCTGTGGCAAGTCAATTAACCCAAAACATTTCTTTTGCCACTTAAATTCTGCTTAAATTTAAGAAACGGATAACAGACACATTTTACGAGGTAAACCAAAATTTCATAATTAAATGAGAATTGGCAAAGAAAGTGATTTTGAGAATGACTTAAGTAATAAATGGACTTTTCACTTAAAAACTTTATGCTTATGTTAATTAGTTTAGGCCTAGTTAATTTTTGAAAATTGGGATGTGACATAGACCAAACCGCATGGTTTGGTTTGGTTTTCTCAATGTATGGTTTGGTATTGGTTCTTAAAATAGGCAAATCATACTTAATGATCCAGTCAATGATTTATAGTTATGGATCTGATTTAAAACTGAACTGAACCGTTTATATATATATATATATATAAGTTCTAATATTTTATTTTTGCAAGTTGGTTATTGTACAATGGTAGAATTAGGGGTTGTTTGGAGTGTCCTAAATAAGTGCACTTTTTGACTTTTTGGACTAAAAAGTTAAGGGAAAAATATATGGTTGTTTGGGATAACTTTTTGACTTTTTACGAAAAATGTGTATTAAAAAATTGTATAAATTAGTGTATAGAGGAAGATTGGAATAAAATAGGTTGTACGGTGGGATGAGGTAAGGGACGACGTGCAGCGTGTAGCCTAAAAAGATGATTCCCTTATTTTCAGGCAATGAAAAGACGGTGTTGTTCGGCCCATGGGGGCCCACCACGGGTCCCTTTTTGCTAATCAGAACCGTTCAATGTGTAGAACTCGTTGAGTACTATATGCTTGTGAAAAATC
Source organism: Camellia lanceoleosa (assembly GCA_025200525.1). Lineage (NCBI taxonomy): Eukaryota > Viridiplantae > Streptophyta > Magnoliopsida > Ericales > Theaceae > Camellia > Camellia lanceoleosa. The sequence continues at coordinate 42,116,988 of CM045769.1, forward strand.
ACATTGATCGGATATCGATAACTATCTGATCGGATTAATTTTTTTTCAATCGTTTATTATAACACCATCCAATTTTTTTGTACAAAACAGATTTGATTATGTAGTTAGAGATATCCAATCAATGTGATTTTTAATAGCCATATAGTACTCGACGAGTTCTACACATTGAATGATTCAAATTATCAAAATGAGATCCGTGATAGGCCCCCACGGGCTAAACAACACTGTCCTTAAGCTTGCCTCCACCTATGTAATTTATTCTCACCAAGTTTTTTTAATAACTTTTTGTCTTTTTATCTTTTTTTGGAAGATCCCAAACTAGGCCTTAGTTGTGAACAATTACTTAAAAAATTATTAAATGATGACAATAGTTTTTAAAATCGTGGTTCTAAATCAAATAGAACTGTGGTTTATTAGTTTGGTTATGGTTTAGTTTCGAGATTCTCATGGTTTGATTTAGTTCCAAATTTTTTGAAATCATAAATAATGATTTAATCTTGATTTACTTTTAAATCGAACCAATCCAAACTATGTCCATCCGATTTAATTATGCAACATACATATTAAATAAATTTTTCTCCAAAATGATAGCACAATAATTCCATTATCAGAGTGGCTACTACGGCTGGGTAGCGGATGTGCCGACTCGACAAACACGACCTGACCCGACGTGTTTTGGATGAATGTGTGACACGTGACGGATGGATACAGATCTAAAATTTTCAATTTCGTCGTTTCGGGTCAGGTGGTGGATAATCCACCAATTTCATTCTCGGACCCGACCCGACCGACCCACCTATTTTCTCCCTTCTCCCCTCTGTCTCGCCCCAATTTTTTTCATTTAAAGTCATTTTTGTTGCCCTAGGTTCTCTCTCTCTCTCTCTCTCTCTCCCTCTCTCTCTCTCTCTCACACACACACACACCTCTTTGTCTCTCTCACTTGAACGGCGGCGAGCCACGATCGGAGATCGGCGACAGTGGCGGTGAGCAGCGATCGACGCCTCGATTGGAAGGTATTCTTCTTTTCTCTTCTTCTCTTTTCAACCTGTGTTTTGTGTTCTCAACCTAATCACAAATTCCTTTTTGATGGAGTGGGTATGCGATTGATAAAACTATTTTTAAGCTAATTGATAAAACTAGCAATTGAAAGCAATTGATAAAACTATTTTTAAAATCTGGTTTTGCAGATTTCAGTTCTAATTCTTTTCTCATTGATTAGGGGTTTTTTCAAATTAGGCTAATCTTCTTTCTTCTATTTTATTGTTTGATGATGATGGTGATGATTTCTGGGTTTTTCATTTGTTAATTTGTTGGTATAAGAACTATGATTTTGAGTTTTCCAGGTTATTTGTGTGAATTGCTGGTTGTTCAAGTAAAGATTTTTGTCAAATGCAATATATTTGTTTTTTTGGGATTAATAAGAGTTAACACTCTGTTTTTTTTTTTTTTTTTTTTTTGTGGGGGATGTGTGTGTGTGTGTGTGTGTTTTCATTTCCAACCTAGTAATTGAAAAGTTAATGACTTGATGTCAATGAGAACATAGAAATTTGTTACTAAGAAACTGTGAATATATCATTGTCAACAACTTGTAATTTAACTTCAAATTTTTAACTTCAGATTACAATGTGAATGTTAAAAACACAAAACTCAAAATAATTTCAGATTTAAATAATTTCATAAATTTTGGACCTGAATTATACCCAAAAACAGTGAAGAACTACTTGAAAATTAATTCAAAAAATGGCCCAAAATAGTTTAAATTAGAAAATATTAACTAGCTCCTGAAATCATAGAATTAGAATCTTTTAAGTGATTATACAATAGGATTTCGCATACCCACTGGTTGTTTGATGAAATGTTTAATGAACAGAATACAAAATGTAGGAACAATTGTTTAATCAAATCTATTTGATGAACATAATACATATGCAAGTGTTTTTATTTTGGTTAGAACTTATGTGTGAGGTAGGAATAAGAATTATCTATACAAGTGGAGTTATTTTGACCGGGAATAGAATTATTTATTTTACATATTTATGTGTGAGTTTTTGGTTAGAACTTTTTTGGTTCTGTAATGGAGTTGAAAACAGGGGACTAGACTTCCTATATTTTCTTTATGCAAGTTTTTTCATTTTCTGTATAGATATACGGAGGGACACACAAAACTCCAGGTATCGATCTTTCTTCTTGAATGGCTCCAATTACCCTATCAGCCTTGGCTGTAAAATGAACAATGCAAAGACATGCAAGGTTTTTAAAGGGTTTTTAAAAAACTAACTCAAGAATATTCTCTCATGAACATCAGATTTATCGCTAAGAATTGTTGTTGAGTTTTCAGAATTTGGCTATGAAAAACAATAATTATAATACTAAAAAATAGGATGAGGGAATGTATTTATATAAAACAACTTTTAAAACCAACTTAACAAAGAATTTGTGAAAAACTATACAGGCGATTGATCGCACTTAAGGAGCAATTGATCGCATCATAAATGGATCAATCGCTGTCTACTGTACCAATTTTTTTGCCAAGTGATTGCTTAGGGATCAATTGCGTGTTGATCTTTTGCTTTTGTTAAAAGAGAGATTAAATGGCGATCGGTCGTGTTTTGAGCACTTTCTTATGCTGAAAGAGCGATCAATTGCATCCCAAAGAGATTGATTGCTTTGCGTAGCTGAGTCCATATTGACCATGTTTTTCAATAAAAGGTTTTTGTGTCTTTTTCAAACACTATTTTTGAGAAACTTTATGCAACAAAACATAAATGCAAGCTTCACCTGAGCGGGTGATGGAGCAAAGCTTTGAACTCGGTGTGCCAAACTGGTTGGGTAAGGCTTAAGAAGTATGGACATGAACATGGACATGTGATGCAAAACAGATATGATATGCAAATTTTCAAAAAGTATAGGACATGACACGTAGAGGACACATGGAAAATATATAATTTTATATATTTATTATGTCATATATAAGTATAAATAATTATATGTCATGCATATCTAAAAGATAATAAATTTTAAAGTCTAAAAGAGAAAAATTGGTATAAATTTATATTGTTTTTGTTTTTGACATTTTATTTCAAATTATTTTATTCAAACTTGTAACGTGTTTCTTGTGTGCCTAAGTGTTGGGAAGTGTCCGATGAGTGTCATGTCTTGTCGGTGTCGACACAACACGTTACCTTCTTAGATGTGTCGGTGTTTCTTAGGGTAAGAGAAATGATCGAAATACGTGCACACATCTAAGACAATCCATTACAACCAAATTTTGTCCACAAAAATTGTCAATACAAAATATTCTGTTACAAGATGAACTTAGTAGTAACATTCAAGAAGATATCTTTTGGTGTATGCTATTTGTTTGTGATATAATCTTGGTTGACAAAACAAGAGAATGAGTGAACTTTAAGCTAGAGTTATGGAGAAATATTTTAGAATCTAAGAGCATAGGTTAAGTAAGATTAAAAATATATAGAGTGCAATTTTAGCAAAACTATAATGGGGATGGAGTAAAGTAGAACTTGACGGGTATGAGGTAATATTTTCGAGATCTTGGATAATTGTTTACAAAGATGGAGAAATGAGAAGGATATGATCTATAGATTTAGGGAGGGGTGCATGAGGTGGAGTGCATCAGGGTGTTGTGTGATTGCAAGATTCCTATTAAATAGAAGGGGAAATTTTGTTGGGTTACTATAAGACCTTGCTACAATATATGGTATTTGAATGTTGGACTATTAAAGAGAAAACATGTTCAAAAATGAGTATAGCTAAAATGAGAATGTGTAGAGGGAATAATTTGTGTGAACAAAATTACTCCCTTTCTAACACTCCTTTTGAGTACACTTACATTTATAAAAAAAAAAATAAGTAAAAAGAAAAAAAGAAAATGCTGAGATGAATGAGCAATGTTCTAATCAAAGATAAAATAAGAAATGAATCCATTAAAAAAGAAGTTAGAAGTGATTTGATCCACGTGGCGGGTGATAAAAGAAATAGAGAAAAGTTTAGGAGAACTTGGGTTGAGGTGATATGAAAGGACATGGCTATCTTGAACTTAACTAGGGATATGACTGTGACGAGAAGCAATTGAAGGAAATGGATCTATGTAGCCTACCCCAAGTAATTAGGACAAAAGCTTGTTGGGTTGAGTTGAATAATGTTTCTAAATTTCTATGAGTCAAAATGCTTGATTTGACTACGTGATGGTCTTTTAGTTTACATTGGAACAATGGTGAAACTTTAAAGCCTTTACAAGTATCTAGAGAACATAGTTAATGCATCAACATAAGTTCGTCTGCAAAAAGCATACACCATGGCATGTCATCCTGATTATTTCTCGTCAACTCATTCATAATTAAAGAAAAAAGATAAGGACATAAGGTAGATCCTTGGTGTAACCCTACAATGATAGGAAATTCATTTGTCTCTCTAGCTGGCGATCTAATAGTGGTCACCACCCCTTTATACATGTCCCTAATCACATCAATGTAACCTTTTGTTACCCCTTTCTTCTCTAACACCCACTATATTATATCCCGGTGCACTCTATCATATGCTTTCTCGAGGTCGATAAACACCATATGAATGTCTCTTTTCTTTTCTTTATACTTTTTTATTACTCTTCTCAAAAGATTAATCGCTTCCATTCTTGATCTGCTAGGCATAAACCCAAAATGATTCTCTGACACCTCTGTTATATCTCACAATCGGCGTTCCATCACCCTCTCCCACACTCTCATTATATGGCACATTAGGTTGATTCCTCTATAGTTGTTGCAATTCTGGACATCACCTTTATTCTTATTGATTGGCACTAAAATACTCTTCCTCCACCCATCTGGCATGTTCCTAATCAACAAAATTTTGCTAAACAACCTAGTCAACCAAGCAACTCTCTTTTTACCCAAACACTTCCAAGCTTCCATAGGGATATCATCGGGTCCTAAAGTCTTATTTGATTTCATCTTCTTAAGTGCAATCTCCACTTCAAAATTTCTGCGATAGAACCTATAGTCTTGGTTTATCGTATTACTGGCTATTTCTTCCCCTATTGCCGTACCTCCATGTTCCTTATTTAATAGTTTCTCAAAATAATTCTTCCATCTTTTCTTAACCTCTTCATCCTTCACTAATATCTTAGAATCCTCACTCTTTATGCACTTAACTTGATTAAAATTTCTTGTTTTTCTCTCTTGTATCTTAGCAAGTTTGTATACCCTCTTCTCTCCCTCCTTACTATCTAGTCTAGTGTATAGGTCATCATAAGCTTTTAACTTAGCCTCTCTCACTACTTTCTTGACCTCCTTATTAGCATCTCTCATCCTAACCCTAGCAAATAAATTAGCCTAACATGTTCATATTAAAATTAAAAGCAATAATTGAAAAATACTTATTTGATTTCATTGCATTAATAATCTAAACTCTTCTTATCCTTCTTCAATATTTGGAACACTCTCCAAACATATGAAGAGAAAAAGAACTAAAAATAAAATAATACCTAATAATGTCCCCTCTTCTTGGAGTTGTCTACTTCTCTGTTTATAGGGAAAAATAAAATACATACATAAAGAAGTTGTAGAGTTCTAAAAAGATTAACCTCTAAAAGATAAAAATAAATTATTGAAGTTTGAATTCCATCCAAAGATCTCTCCTAGCTGAGAGGTGACTCATGTTGAGTTCTAAATGTTGGAGAAGTTCCTGGGTTGGGTTGTGATCTTGTGCTTCGCAGCATTGGTACACTTGAGAACTTGAGCTGTCTCAAGTTTGATAAAAAGAAAATATACTTCCAAGTTCCAACAAGGTTTGAACCTTGACCACAATAGACCACGTGACCCACTTGACAACCAACTAAGCTAAACAACTTGTTGTGATATGTTGATCCCATTTATATATTAAAATCTCTTCTCATGTAGATTTCAATTTTCTTCATTTATTAGCATTTTCCATTAAATTTCTAGAATACTAAAAACATAAAAATAAACAGAAAAAGACAAAATAAACAATAAAATATAAAATAGGTCTAACACAGTATAAATTAAGGATATAAAATAAGCATATAATGACCATATCACATGTTGTTCCTATTGATAATATATAAGTAGTGTGCAGAAGAAGTTAAGTGTAATTGTCTGCTAAAAGTTTTGAACTTTTAATAAATAGCAGTAGGATCTATTTAATTTCTTTAGGAGAAATGGGAATCAGACTGACTTTAGCAAGCATTGACAAGAAGGCTAAAATAATGTTCTCTCTAAATCAATAGATTTCTATGGAGATTTTTTGGTTTTGTCTAATTACAGGCCTTTGTTTGGTCATGAAGAACGGGAAGCTTTTGCAATGGTTCTTTGGTTATAGCCTCTGCGGTAGATCATTTTGTTTATAAGAAGTAGAATGCCGAGGATAGCTGGGTGGTTCTTTAATTGTGTTTCAGTGGCTTTTTCCATGTTTGGGTATTATCTATTGGTAGGCATGTATGAAGCACAGACACAGACACAGGACATGACACGTACACGTGAATACACAAATTTTTAAAAAATGGGAGTCACAACATGTTGGGGACATGTTCAATATATATAATTTTGAGATTTTTACAGGCCAGTCCTATTTTCAAAGGTTATTACCCAACAGATTCTTAATGGAGACTCTTTTACCTATAGATCCTGAACATTTTTGTTTGTTCCATTTTTGCCCTCATGTTTTTATACTCAGATTTGAAGAAAAAAAAAATCCACTGGTTTTGATGAACCCATCTTGTGCTTCTACTTGGATCAATAATAGAACCAAGAACACCACCTGCCACAATGCTACACAGTAACAAAGCACAATGCACAATACTGCTGTTGCCACAACACACTTGCTTCAAGACATCAGTAAATCAACAATTCTGTTAAGGCTTTCTTAACAGACCGAGAAGGCACCGTCTCTGGGATTCTGATATACAGCATAAAGCAACAGACCTATGTCATATAACCTCTCACCTGAGCATTAATAAGTGCACTACAATCCAACACAAAACCTAATCCATCAGCAGCCCTTAGCATACATCTACTGATCCAAAGAATCACCAAGACTTCCAGTATCTAATGACATCAAAACAACCCAACAGACAGATCAACAATCAGAGCAAAATATTAGAAAAAAACACCAGAAATTTACCCTTCACCTCCACCATAGACTAACCATTTGCCATCCCCAGCTTAACACCAGTGATAGCTAGAAACCAAGTCGAATCTCCTGAATGTTGCAGATAATCTGCTGCACTGAGTAACAGCAATCCTGAGCATAAAATTTGGCCCACAATGCAATCCTTGTCTTGATTAATTCACACAGCTCCTCCAAGTGCATTTGCCTTTCACAAAAAACTTTCTCATGAATTTTTGTAAATTTGTTTTTGTGAATTAGTAAGTGAGTGTGTATGTATGTGAGTATCAAATTTATCAGTGTAAGTATATCACTGCTAAATTATTGTGAATTTGTTTTTGTGAATTAGTAAGTGTGTGGATGTGTTTTTGTGAATTAGTGAGTAAGTGTGTATGCATATGAGTATGAGAGAACAAAAGGAACAATATATAAGGAACAAAACGAAGACAGCATACAGGGGAGAGCTCACAAGGGAGAGCTCGTGAGCAGCTTCTTTGCTTTACGTATGTGGTGTGATATTGAAGGGTAAAATTGGAAACAAAAATAGGATAGGAATTGGCTGGTATTAACTTACTTCCATGGGATCAGTCGGTAAGTCCCCCTATAATTTTTTTTTATATTTATTATATGTAAATTTTAAATATATATATATTTTATTTATTTATTTACTTTAATATCAAATATCATTCCCAAATTATTATTATTATTATTTTTACAAATAAAAATAATTTATTCTATATGTTAATTTTTAGCAAACAAGAATATTAAAAAATATAGAAAAAGTAAAAGCGAGAATTTTTTTTTTTATTACTAAAAACAAAAAGGGTAAAAAAAAAAAAAGAAGAAACAAAGAATAAAAGAGGAAGAGAGATAGTGACACACGAAGGGAGGAGAGAGAGAGTTGAACAAAAAAATGAGAGAGTGTCAAACAAGAGAGAGAGAGAGAGAGAGAGCACCAAACAGAGGGAGAGAGAGTCGAAGAAGATGAACAGGTTCGACGATGAACAGAGGGAAAGAGAGAGTCGAACACACACAAATTGGAAGAACATACCTTGATCTAGCCTCAATCTAGGGCTTTAACAGGTTCTTCACCCTTTCTATTTCTATTTCTCTTTCTCTTTCTCTTTCTCTTTCTCTTTCTTTCTCTATCTTCAATGGGTTAGGATTTCTCTCTCTGTCTCCTGTGTTAGGGTGTCTCTCTGTCTTCAACATGTCCATAACATGTCCAAGACTGTTTGAAAGAGTGTTGGCTACAAAAATTCAAAAAAAAAAAGGGGACACGTTAGGCAGAGTGTTTGACACCCATTCGTTGCCTCCGGAGAGGTGTCTATGCTTTACAGGTAGGCATGATTGAGAGGCACGAGTGTGACTGTTGGCACATAAATTTCAACTAAATTTATGACACGTATAGAGCCTATGATAGGAAAGTTGTAGGTAATCACTTCTTAAAAAGATCAATATGATCCGTTGAAGTGCATAAATAAAACAACGTTATATCTCAACGACGTTATTCAAGATGCTCAAGTGACACGTGGAGCCTACAAAAGATGACACCTATAGAGCCTACAGCAAGGACACCACAGAGGATGAAACCCCAAAGATCAATCCGGTTACTCAGATATACGATTAATCAGATAGAGCTAATATTCAAAATTCAAATGGCGCTATCATTCAATTTGAAATTCAAATTGAAGATGAGGCATTCCTATCACCTGATGGCCCTTTATAAATATGAGGACCATCACACAAGACGGGAGATCAGAAAATCAGAAGTGAAAAGATCAGAGAGAGAAAGAAATTGAGAGCTAAAGAAGTCGTTACAAGAAAGAAGAAGAGAAGCTTAGAGAACTCAAGAGCCTACGCTAATGGCAATGAATAGGTAAAGGGTTCCAAACCCAAGAATTGTATTTTATATTCGAGGGTTCAAAGCCCATAACAATTTCAATAAAATATTTATTTTTCTTAAATTGTCTTTTGTTGTTTATTTTGTTCTTCATTAATCGAAGGTTTCATTTGTATAAAATGTGTAATTAACGATCTGAAATACAGATCGAAAATAAGAACCTAATATTCAAATAATCAACACTGTTTAGTCCAAAAACTAAACAGTGGACATTTGTAACATAAAATTTTGAAATGTGTTGAAACACTTCATGTTTCAAAAGTTGTGTCTACAAATTCTAGCACGCCCAGTGGGACTTATTTCTCCTCTCATCTTTTGAAGAACAAAATATATATATATAGTTGAAACTTACTGACGTATTCTTTTGTTATAGGAATGCTGAAGCAACTGTCAAGAGACAAACCTACAATCTAGTGGTTCTGAAATCACCAAGGGTGGAGATAGCACCCATCGCCCAAGGGGCTTCGGAGCGAATGCTCTTGCCTGTCCCAAAGGTAGAACCAGCGAAATCCTGGAAAGATGCACTTCTTTCCCCTATCACCCAAGGGGCTCCAGAGCAAAAGCTCTTGGCTGTCCCAAAGGTAACTGCTGTGACGAAGAAAGTCACACTTCTCTAGAAAGCTGAAAGTTTGAGAAAGATTACTGAAAATTATGTGAAAGCGTCGAAGTAGTACGCAATCGTGAGGGCCACAACCCGAGCGAAGAGCTTTCTAATTCAAGCAAATGAGGCTAATCAGTTTGCAACTACGACTTTTGTTGCAGCTTCAACGAGGGCAACAAAAAATGTTGTGGCCCAACTACTCAAAAAGGTAGAAGACTCTATTAAAATGGTGGAGTCTGCCCAGAAAAAAGCCTCTGCTGAAAACATGGCCATCATTAGGGCCATTGGGAGGAGAGTAATAACCCAAAATCCTGTTGATGGAAAAAAGGCCCCTGTTGTTGAAAAAACAGTTGCAGCCTACGAACCAATAGTTCTGTTCAGAGCACAAAATCGGTCAAAACAAATTTCAGTCAACTCTCAGGAGCCAAAAGAACACTCGTTGGCTCGACAGGGTTCGAATAAGGAACACTTGTTGGCCCGACAAGGTTCGAATAAGGAACACCCGTTGGCCCGACGGGATTTGAATCAGCATCAATTGGTCGACTCTAAAAATGTAGGGACTGTTTTGAAAATTCATGAGGACTTTGCAAAAACGGTTCCTTCTATGCCCCTAGGGGCTCGACTTGATATATAATCAAATGGTCCAGTTTCGAAAAGACAAAGGCGAAGAAGAAATAAGGCCTTAAAGAAACTGGAACTAAGAACAGTGGCGACAAATGTTATAGGAGCTATTGAAAGGGTTCTCTCGAAAGATGAACGCCAAAAACAAATTGAAAGTCCTGTCTTTGTTGGAAAGTCAAAGGTGGATGAGGGTAAGAAACCCTTGGGAAATATTTCTACTTTGATTTAACTATCTATGGAGGGAATAAGAAAAGGTTCTATAACAAGGTCCATAACCCGTGAGGCTCAAAACAAAGCATCGCAGTCAGATGCTTCAAATATGAGTAATGTTGTGGGGGTTGATAATCCTTTATACGAACAAGATGATTCTATCTTGTTTGTTTCAACAAATATTGGAAACAATGAATTGAGAGATATCAACAAAGTCGCAGTTATGATGACTGAGGTTGAGAAAAAAGGTGCAAATTCATAGGTCCAACAAGACCAAGGTCTCAAGGAAAAAGTGGTGGCCCTACAAGAACAACTTGAGAGAAGAGAACGGGAAATGGCTTCTATGTTGGAGCAAATGCAACAGTTGACAGGACCAGGAAGTGCACCCAAACAAATGCCACAACTTGTTTTGGTGACATCCGTAGGCATACAAAGCACACTAGCCCCAGGGGGCAATGGTCCTTGTTACTCTGATCTAACGAGTGGTGGTATGAATCCAATGCTCATGGCCATGATTGATGATATGGTGAGGAGACAAGTAAAGAAAGTTAAGGACAAAGATGATGAGAACTTTCGAATAATTGCAAAACCTTATCCAGCATGGGTAGATGCTGTTCTATTCCCTTCTGGTTTTTCCCAACCAGATTTCAAAATGTTTGATAGAACAGGAGATCCAAGACAACATGTGGCTCATTTTCTTTCAAGGAACGGGCCCGTAGACACCCCATTTTTGATCGTCCTCAAGACTCGGTTGTGCTTGCAGGTACATCCAGACACAAGTTTGATTGCTCATCGGCCATTTGACTTTCGCGGCGGAACGTCACAGGTTCGAGCTTTCCAGACCCTGTATCTTTTCTGCCCCATTCTTGGACCATGACTTGGTCCTTTCTACACCTTTCTCCTGGTGCACTATCGGCCATAGTCTGGCACTGTCGGCCATGGTTTTGTTGCTGCCGGCCACTGATGAAGCCTGCCGCCCATCAGTGAGCCACTGCCAGCCATCACTGATGGCCGGCAGAACCCTTGTCTCAGCTGGTTTTACTCCAGATCTTTTGAGCCAGCTGGAATCCTTTTGTCTGCCCTTCATACACGTGTATAGAGGGATGAAGCTCTTGCCAAGCTTCTTGAAGAAGCTTTGCATTGTTTTCCTTCTATATAAGGAGAGAGCCTCTCTCCATAGAAGAGGTTCAGCACTTTTACAAGAGATATAGCTCTCTCTCTATATTGTTGTGTTTTAGTCCATTTTCCTTGTACTTTTACACTACAACACATAGAGATACACCACCACCATTGGACTGAGGTTCTTGGGAGGACTTCTTGAGCTCTGAAAGTGAGGTTTTACCCCCTGAAGTTGCTGGTTTCGAAGTTGGACTTCAAGGGTGAGTATTTTTCCCATTTTAGCACTTTTTCGTACTTCATTTTGGACATCCTTGCACTTTGTTTTAGGCCTTTCTTTCAACTGAAAAAAGTCTTTTTTTTAAGAGCTTTTGGTAGTTGTTTAAGGTCTTTTGGCTATTGAGGGTCTTCAACCCTCTTGTTGGCTTTGTTTAGCCTTGTTTTGAGCCATGCCCTAAGGCCTCCGAGCTAGCCTTGGTTTGGCCTTCTAACCAATGAAATCCAGTGGATTTTTAGTGGTAGGCATGTAGTTTTGAGGCCTCAAATCAGAGGGGGTGGCCCCCCTCTTTTTGTGTTTTGTTTACTTGCATTTTTGGCCTTCCAAAGGAGCTTGCCTCTATGTATTTTTTAGGCTTGGTTCAGGCCATTTTTTGTGACTTTTAGGACCTGCCTTAAATCTGTCTATGGTTGGTTTGGTCATATTTTGCATGCATCTTACATGTGTAGTGTAATCCCATTCATAGCCTTACAAAGTAGCATGCTTTTCTTGCATGTGTTGGCTCCATTTCAGTAGGTTTTTGGTGATGTTTTACCATGCCTTAGATCTTTTTTGGGTTGGTTTTTTCACTCCATGCATGCATGATACACTTGTTGTGTAAATCTCCTAAACTAGTCTGGTATGCTTTTTGCTTTAGCATGTCATTCTAGCTTATGTTGAGCCCATTTCAGCATGTTTTTGGTAATGTTTTTCCATGTCAGGACTCTATCTAAAGTGGGTTTGGTCATCCTTTGCATGCTCTATATACTTGTAAAACAAATCTTGCTTACTAGCTTTATATGCATGATGTTTTGACTCATCATCCTAGCATGTTTTGGCTTTGCTCCAGCATGATTTTATCCTTGTTTTGGGCTATTCTTGGACTATTTTGGGCTTCCATGGCCATATCACTTGTGCTTTGTATAGCTATAGTGTAAATGCTTACGTTAGTATTGGGTTTTGAGGCCCCTACCATGCCATACACGTGATGTTTGCATGCTTTGCCATCATTCCAAATGTTATTTCAGTCCATGAAATGTGGCCATACACTTGCATTTTCCATGCTTTTAATGCCTTGGAGGTTTGGCTCTTTATGCCTCAAGAATGAACTTTTGTGCATGCCATTAAGCCTAAGCCTTTGGCTCATCATATCAGTGCATTTTTGGTCTTGTTATACCATGATGTAACTCTATTTTATGTTGTTCAATTCATGCCATGTTTGGTTCTAATAGGTGTAGTGTAATGCCTCTTTGTAGCTTTGCATATTCCATGTTTTCGGACTTGTGTTCTAGCTTGTGTTGGCTAGCTTCGAGCTTGTTTTTGGTCTTGTTTGGACCTGCCTTGGGACTGTTTTTGGTCCCCTTGGCCCTTTGGAGCTTGCTTTCTATGGCTATGGCTTAAGTCCTTTTACTTATTTTGAGCCTTGAGCATCCTAACATGCCATACTTGCATTGTTGAGTTGATTTGGCATCAATTTACATGAGATTCCAGAGCTTAGGGTGTTGTTACATATCCATGCTTGTTACTCTTTAAGTGTCCTTAAGAGTTGCATCATTATGTCTTAATCCTTGAGCCAATTGGCATGCATGTTTGTCTTGCCATTTCATGTTTTTTATACCATCATTTCAACACTTTTGGCCACTAATTTTAGGCATGGCTGAGGCCTATCCATCTTTAGTGTAAGCCTATCTTACCATGTTGTCACATGCTTGCCCCATTTTGTATGTTGTTGCATACTTGTTCATCGTCACATGCCTTGCATGTTTGTATGTTCATGTTGCATTTTATCATGTTATTCAAGGTTGTTACCTCATATCATGCTTATATGCTTGTTGCGTACTCGGGTTATTGCATTGCATGTTTGCATGCTTAAGTCATATTGGATGTTTGCCATGCTTGTTTTGCATTGTCGTTTGGATTAAAGTGTTAATCCAAGCACGAGGAACGAGGGGCGTTTCATACTTCAAGTGATGAAATGTGTCTCAATTCTCGGTCGTCGACACTCTTGATTATCCATGATAGAGTTCTAGGCTTTATGTGTTTATTTGTGCATTCATTTCTCGTTGATTTGCATAAGTTGGATCTTTGGCCATCATGCATCGGGATGCGTGATTGATGGTCGTGGATCCGACTATGCCTCTCCCTTGATGTTTTGAGATGATATAGGGTGGCATAGTGCACACATACCCTTGGGAGACCCTCCATTTTCTCTATTTTATGCTCTGTTGTAGCTTGGTGTCCCAGCCCATCTGTGGCTGGCAGCACACCATCCTTGGCCGGCAGGTGGTCGGCAGTAGCTTCCCATGGCTGGCAGGCCACTGATGCACTCCCCCAGCAGTGTTTTGGTAAATTCCAGCAGCAAGTTCTCAAGGACACCCTGCAGACAGAGCCTCAAGAGAGCATCCAGAAGGCGTTTCGAGGCTAGAAACCGAATGCGAGCATGCATGTTCAACTTCTTGAAACAGAGCTGGAGCAGTTTAGTTTAAATGTTTACTTGTTAGTTAGCATTTGGTTTTGTAATTTAATTAATTTGTTAATTAATTAAGTTTTGTAATAATTAGTTGTAGCTAGTTATTTCATTCAATTTTGTAATAATTAATTAGCTTGTTAGTTAGTTAATTAGTTGGCATGTATTGTTTATTCGGACCCTCCGTCAAGGGGGCGAATTTTGTAATAAGTGTGCGTGCATGTGTGCATGTCTTCCAACCCCACATCTTTCTCCCTTTTACTTACCTACTTTTGTAGGTTAGTTTTAGGTCATCTTCAATTAGCATACTTATGCTTGCATGTTTGCATCCATTCATCTACATTGCATGCACCGGGCTCGGCGCATCATACTAACTGCATCGTATTTCAATTCCAAGTTGAATAGATGTATCAATTATCACATCTCATATGTCATCTTAAAATAGCCGAGCCTATTTCTAGTTACATTTTGTATGCGTTGCATTAGCCATCTTAACATGAACTAGGATCATGCATTGATTACTAACTAGTTTCTGTTTTGGCTCAGAGTACTTTGTAAGTATTTATGCTTTAGCATCTTGCATGTATGTAAGTGTTAACATGATAGCATGCTTGCCATGAGGCTAACTGCTTAGTTGATATAAACTGCCTGAATGCCTGTGGGTGAAGGTTGGATTACTTGAATTGGAACAATTCATTGAAATCCGCATTTTAGCCTACTTACGAGTAGCAAACTTCAAACTATTTCCAAACGAACGGATATGCGATGCTTTGTTCCAAATTAGGTGATCTAGTCTATACTTGTTTGTTGTGTGCATCATGTAGTAAGATTAGCTAATTAATTGGAATAAGAACACATGTGTCTTCAAAAACAAAATATCATGTTTAGTAGTGGTCGATCTTTGATCGGGCGAGTGGGGGTGCTCATAGTTGACCTTCCCCAATCGTTCTCAAGTTCCCGAGCCGAGGCAACTTTGGTGATGACGGACACGTGGCCTTAGGCACGAGTTAGGGTTTCCTAAATTTCTCCAAAAATAAAATATTTAGGTGGCGACTCTGTATCTAGCAAAGTAGTCCATATTTGGCACTTCTTTTTTAAAAATTAGTTTTCCAAAACGATTTGCCGGATTTGGACTCTTTGATGATTTATCAATCTCATATTGCACATTGTGGGATTAGATTAAGAACCGTGACATTTGAGTCCGAACTGTAGTACTGAGGCCCTCAGGGCGTGTCTACAGGGCCAATAGCCCAGAATGAGGGCCTGTGCCTGAAGCTACTTGTCCAATCACTTGAAAGTTTTGCATTTACTTGGTATGTTAACCTTCCTGAGGGATCAATCCTAAATTGGGATTCCATAGTGAAGGAGTTCCTTAAACAGTTTTGCAACACACAAAGGCGAGTTGAAGTACTAGAACTGACTGAGACCAAGCAACGTGACAATGAGTCTGTTACAGATTTCATTGCAAGATGGCGAGCTTTGACATTTGCTTGTCCTCAAAAATTTATGCAATTAGAGTTAATTCGGATGTGCCTTAACAACTTCCGACATGAGCTCTCTACGGCTCTTATGGCCCAAACTTTTGAAGGATTCAATGATCTATGCACTAAAGCTCATGATATGGAGTTGCATCTAGCTAAACGAAGGAGGCCTAGGGCCGTCGAAAGGGTTGAGTCCCCGACTGCAACTACAATCGAAACCAGAAAGAAGGATCCCGTTGTAGTAGGGGCTAAAAAGCCCAAGGAATTTAAAAAGGTGACTATGAAAGAGAGGTTGGAGAAGAAATATTCCTTCACGGATGATCTGGTCGAAGACCTATTTGAAGATCTGTTGGAGCAAAAGTTGATTGCTCTCTCTGAGGTGAAGAGACCACATGAGGTAGGAAAGACCAACGATCCAAAGTATTGCCGCTACCATCGTTTGATTAGCCATCTGATAAAAGAGTGCTTTGTTCTGAAAGATAAAATTCAGGAACTTCTGGACTCTAAGATTATCGAGCCCCCTCCTCAAGAGAGAGCATTTGCTAACCCAATCACTATCGACAATGATAATGAAGGTGAATGGGTTGTTTATCAGTCAAAAAGCATGAAGAAAAAACAAAATGCCATAGTGAAAGCTAGAAATGTGGTTGCTTCAACAACACAAGGGCCAAAAGTTTCCAAAAAGCAAAAACCAAAAGTTTCCAGGAAACAGAAAAAAGCCAAAGTAAGTAAGAGAAAAGGAAAGAAGAACCCAAAAGAAGGAAAAAGGGGAGAAATTGGTCCCTGATGAGTAATTAGAGCAATGTCCCATTGTCCTAGTCACATTGGAGGAATTTCCACCTTCAAAATTTCAATCTGTGGAGTTGCAGACATACTTTGATAAAAGGATGGAGGAAAAGCTTACTTTGGCCCCTTGCCTAACCATCATTGTTTTGAGTAATGACGAGGAAGATGAGGGTGAAGTTGGTTCAAAAGTTAGGGAAGGAGATTGAATTACATCTCCTATCTGCATACTTGACTTACCAAAGTATACACCAACTTCTCCAGAATATACACTAGCTTCTCCGGAGCACACACCAGAAGCCTTTTCTCCAGAATATTCGCCAGTACCACCAATGAACTATCAAAGCACTCCAGAATATGTAAGGGGAACAGAACAAGGAGACATCGGGTGTAGGTCCGACTCTGAGCTTGTGAAAAAGGCAAAAAAACGACTACACTTCAAGGATGATGAGGTGAATGGCAGGTGTAAGTCGGATGATGAAGTATGGAAGCATTCAAGTAAACAAGCAAAGTCATCTCAAGTTGAGGATCCTAATGAAGATTGGGAACTTGACTTTTCTCCTAATGGTTCACCATACACATCCCCAGCTAGGACATACGATGGAGAAAGTGTATCAAGTGACCACTTTGACTTTCCTTGTAATGTCATCACTATGGATGTAAATTTCGAAGAGCGAGAAATAAATATCATTCACAATCCAGGTGATGAAGAGAACGAAAAAATTGAAGCTAGAAGGGAAGTGGAACATCAGGCAAAAGTAACAGTCCCTTTGAAAGATGAGGGTTTTAAAGCCCATCAAAATTTGATTTCAAAATTTGATTATTGAAAGAAATCAAATTTCTGGACACCCTTTCCCTAATTGGGTCGAGTGGGTTCAGTTCCCATGAGGATATGCAGTACCTCGTTTTCTTTTATATAATGGGACAGGTTGTCCAAGGCGCCATTTGGTTCGTTTCCTCGTACAATGTGAAAACACAGTAAAAAGCTAGATTGGGACACCATGGTTGATCGATTCTATAGGACATTTTATAAACCATGGCCAATAGAAATTGAGATATCAGAACATTTGGATGACAAAGGTATATCTTCTTAAACATATGATTTCATAGAAGGCACAATTGAGGAGAAGATTGAAACTACCCTTGATCTTCAAGAGATGGGCACTTATCGCCCAAGGGATTTGTTCCCTTTTATGGGTAGAGCAAACACCATTTCCTGAAGGATACGAACTTTCAAATTTTGTCCTATATGAGGGGTATGGAGATCCTCAAAAACATATTAGGTGTTTTTTGAAACAGTGTGGGGAAACAACTTAAAATCAAGCACTTTGCCTAAAACAATTCCCTTTTTCTTTGGAGGGGATCGCCTCTGACTGGTATTGCTCCATCGAAGGGGTGGTGGTGCCTAGTTGGGAGGCCATGAAGAACGGTTTTGTAGAATCCCAATGCTTTTATAGGCGTGACTTCTGGTACCTAAGAAATGGGAGAAGAATGCAGCTCCAGGAAGATGGAGAAGTGATTGATAATGATGATCACCCTGCAGCTGGACCAGTTAACATGGTCCAAACAACTGAGGGAACAAAAGAAGTTGAGGTCAACGAAAAGGCGGTTGCTAAAGTATGCTAGACTTACTTGACCTACCGGAGGAAATTATGAAATCCTCAGGACCCTCAAACGTCAGAAGTTCCACAGGTTTTGCTGGAGGAAGAGCAAGTGAAATATGATGTACTAGCTCATCTAAAGAAAATTCTAGTATTGTTGAGCATATATGATGCACTGAAAATGTCTCTAGAGCTTTGAAAGTCTTTAATATATGCCCTGTCCAAGCCAAAGGATTTCCACAAAGAAATCAAGAGAAGACAACCATATGCATGGCTATGGTAACCTTTGGTGACAAAGACATGTGTGCTGAAATGACAGACCATAATCGACCTTTGTTTATCACTGGGCTTATCCATGATGTGAAAATTTGTCAAATTCTGGTTGATAGAGGATCTATGGTAAACCTCCTGCCTCGGAGGGCCTTAAACTTATTAGGGGTGTGAATTTCACAACTTCGCCCAAGTCGTTTGGTCATTCAAGGATTTGATCAGAATGAACAATGCCCAATGGAGAAGATTGAATTGCGAACCAAGTTTGGGGATATTGAAGAAAGCACTGAGTTCTTGGTCATTGATGTAGACACCTCCTACAATGCTTTGCTTGGGAGACCATGGATGCATAATCATCATGCAGTGCCATCAACTTATCACCAATGTATCAAGTGCCCATTGCCTTCACCCAAAAAAGAGGAGACAACTGTGGCTGACAATGATCCATTTGGAGAAGTAGAGGCCTATTATGCTGATGATAGCTTCTATACAAAGACTTCACAAAGAAAGGGAAAAGATATGAAAAAGTCTAAAGATACTCCGAATGTCAAAGACGCTCTAGAGTCTACTCCAGTTTCAACAAAAAGAACTTTTTGATATGTGCCAAAGTCCGAAAGGAAACTGGGGGCAAAGGCTCTAGCCCCAATAAATCCAATTTTGGATCTCAAGGGTGAGTTCACGTTGCCATTAAGGAGGACAAAATGCACTTTTGTGGAGAAATATAATAAGATTGTGGTCCCTTCTAAAGGAAAAGGGTCAAAATCCATCATATTCCACTCACTTGGAGATGTTGAACAGAAAGTGAAAGTTGAACAAGTGCCAGAAGAAAACATCTCGAGTTTTGAGAAGCCTACCTTCAGTGCAGAAATTACACAGATGTTGGTAAAAGTTGGTTTAGATCCTGAAAAAATACCAGGAACAATGATACCCTTTGACTTTGCATTAACACCTTCGCAGAGGTAGGCTATCCATCAAGGTGGTATTATCACCGCCAGGACAGAATGGTTAGGCTATCAGGGGGATAAGGAAAAATTTCCAGTAAACATGACTATCACTCAAGATGTGTTGGAAGATGTTCACTAAGATGAAGCTCAACCTGCACCAACAAAATTTGAAGTAGGAGGCCAAGCCATCGTGGATGACCTTCGTGAAGTAAATCTGGGTGATGAAGAAGAAAACAAACCAACCTTCATTAGTGCAAATTTAAAGGAAGAAGAAGCTCAGCAATATATTTCCTTCTTAAAGGAGTATCGTGACATATTCGCATGGAACTACAGTGAGACGCCTGGTCTTAATCCAGAGATTGTAGTCCATAAGCTTGCAATTCACCCTGAGAAACGGCCAGTTAAACAGCCTCAGAAGCGAACTCGACCAGAGCTTACAGCCTAAATTAAAGCTAAAGTCGACAAGCTTATCAATACAGGTTTCATCAGGGAAGTCAAATATCCAACCTGGCTAGCAAACATAGTGCCGGTCAAGAAAAAGAATGGTCAAATCAGGGTTTGCATTGATTTTCGTGATCTCAATGAGGCTTGTCCTAAAGATAACTTTCCCTTGCCCATCACTGAACTTTTTGTCGATGCAACTACTGGGTATGAAACCTTGTCTTTTATGGATGGATACTCAAGATACAATCAAATCCGAATGGCACCTGAAGATGAAGAAATGACTGCATTCAGGACTCTGAGAGGAGTCTTTTGCTATAAGGTAATGTCGTTTGGCCTGAAAAATACTGGGGCCATGTATCAAAGGGCAATGACTTTAATGTTCGGTGATATGCTGCATGACACCATTGAATGCTATGTTGATGATCTTGTTGTCAAGACAAAGGAGAAGGAAAACCATGTGAAAGATTTGAGAAGAATCTTCGAACATTTGAGGAGATACAAACTCAAGATGAACACACTAAAATGTGTATTTGGAGTTTCCTCAGGAGAATTTTCTAGGGTTTGTGGTTCGAAACGAAGGGATTGAAATTGACCCTACTAAGATTAAAGCCATTGCTGAAATGCCTCTTCTGCGAAATTTAAGGGAATTGAAGGGGCTACAAGAGAGATTGGCCTATATCAGAAGATTTATTTGTAACTTGGCTGGTCGATGCTTGGCATTCTTAAGATTGATGAAAAAGGGTGTTCCATTTGAATGGGATCAGCAATGCCAAAATGCTTTTAATAGTATTAAGGAGTATCTTTTGAAGCCTCCAGTACTTATGAGCCCAATAAAAGGGAAACCACTTTTGTTGTACATAACAGCCCTAGATGGTTCGTTAGGGGCACTGTTGGCACAACACAATGAGCATGGGAAAGAAAATGCCTTGTATTACTTGAGTCGTACTCTAGTTGGGGCAGAAGTTAATTATTCTCTTATCGAAAAGACATGTCTTGCCTTGGTGTTCGCCTTGCAAAAACTAAAGCACTATGTCCTGGAACATGAAGTCAAGTTGATATCAAGAGCAGACCCCTTGAAATATATACTTTCACGGCCCATACTTTTAGGGAAAATTGCAAAGTGGGTTGTAATTCTCCAACAATTCGCAATTGAAAATGTTCCCTAAAGAGCTATAAAGGGCAGGCTCTAGCATATTTTTTGGCAGCACATCCTATACCTAATGACTTAGCTCTAGTAACTAATTTATCAGATGAATAGGTTATGCAAGTAGAAATCTAGAAAGGATGGGAGATGTATTTTGATGGAGCTTCAAAGAGTCCAGATGGCAAGAAGCAAAAAAATCCTAAAAACAATAAAGCTGGAATTAGAATTGTGTTTGTGACTCTAGACAATGCTATAATCACTCATTCTTTCACCTTAAGTGAAGGATGCTCCAATAATGAGGCAGAATATGAAGCTATAATTGCTAGATTAGAATTGGCATTACAAATTCCTATTAAAGAACTCTCAATTTATGGAGATTCAGAACTGGTGGTAAAGCAACTCGTAGAGAATACATTGTTAAGAAAACAAGTCTCATCCCATATCATGAAAGGGCTGATCAATTGCTTTCGCAATTCAGGAAAACACATATTTTCTAGGTGAAGAGAAGAACAAATGCTCGAGCTGATTCACTTGCAAGTTTGGCTGCATCATTGACCCTACCAGATAGCAAAACAATTGCTATCACGGTAGGTGAAAGAAGGGTGTTACAACCTTTAAAAGAAGTTTTTGACTTGGTTCCAATCTTGGTCGTCACCACGAAGGGAGAAAGCGAGGACAATTGGCAAAAACCATTCATAGCTTACCTTCAACATGGTAGGCTACCTGAAGATAAAGTAAAAAGAATTGAAGTGAGACGTAGGGCTACCAAATTCATCTTGCGGAAAGATGGGTTATACAAAAGGTCTTTGGATGAAATGTACATGCGGTGTATAGCCAAGGAGCGTATTCAAGAGGTAATGGCAGAAATACACGCAGGTGTATATGGGGCACACCAAAGTGGTCCTAAATTACATATGCAGCTAAAACAGTTGGGATACTATTGGCCTACTATGATTGCAGATTGCATAGATTATGCTCGAAGATGCCAAGTCTGCCAATTCCATGGGAACTCTCTCTACCAACCCCCAGAGCCTTTACATTTAACAACTTGTTCTTGGCCATTTGCAACATGGGGTATGGACATTATTGGTCCTTTTGTACCTCCATCTTCAGCAGGATATCGATACATCCTAGCTGAAACTGACTATTTCTCAAAATGGGCAGAGGCCGTGGCTTTAAAGGATATAAAAAGCATAGTTGTCTCTGAGTTCATCCGAACCCGTATCATTACAGGTTCGGGATTCCAGAAAGTATCATCATAGATAATGGACAGCCATTCAGGAGTGATGCTTTGAACAAGTTATTTGCCAAGTACAAAATCAAAAACAACCATTCATCAAGATATCATGCACCTGCCAAAAGCTTTCAACAAGACATTGTGCAAAATTCTCAAAAAGATGGTGGATAAGAACAAAAGAGCTTGGCACTAAAAGTTACAAGAAGCTTTGTGGGCTTATCGGACTTCACACAGAACTCCTACTTAAGCAACCCCTTATTCGTTGGTTTTTGAAGGAGAAGTAGTGTTACCACTTGAGGTTCAAATACCATCATTGTGAGTGGTAATACAAGGGTCCTTAACAGAAGATGAAAGTGCGAGAGTGAGGTTGGCTGAGCTCGAGACCTTAGATGAAAGAAGGTTGTATGCTCAACAGAATTTGGAGATCTACCAACGAAGGATGGCAAATGCGTTCAATAAAAGGGTGAGGCTTCGCTCATTTGAATGAGCTATAGGATGTCCTAGAAAAGTAAATAGGGCATTGCATGAGCATGAGAAAGTGTGTGTGGCCATGATGTGAATATATGTGCTGATGTGCTAATGTGCTTAACTGAGCATTTTCCTATGTTTATTATTACCGTATTGCATATAGTGAAATGGAGAATGCAAGAAATGCCGATGAATCTGATTCATCTGAGGCAAGAATGGCAAGGTTAGAAAGAACGGTTGAACTGTTGATGGAGGCCTTAAGACAACAACAGAACCAATTGCCCCCACCTCCTCTAGTACAGCCAGAACCAAATATCAATGATGATGTAATTGCTTTGACACAGAAGTTCAGCAAAATGAAACCACCATCATTTCAGGGAGGCCTTGAACCACTAAAGGGTGAAGCATGGGTTTTAGAAACCGAAAAATTGTTCGAAGTGTTTCCTTGTTTGGAGGCACAAAAAGTGTTATTGGCCACCTTTACTTTACAAGAAGAAGCTAGGCGGTGGTAGATGCTTGTTTGTGATGCAAGTAATGCCATGACTTGGGCTCAGTTTAAAGAAGCTTTCTTCGAAAAGTACTTCCACTAGTGTGTCCGAGACCGCAAGGTAACTGAGTTTGAACAGTTGAAACAAGATACCATGTCAGTAGCAGAATACGAATCAAAGTTCACTGAACTTGCCCGATATGCACCACACATGGTTAATATTGACTATAAAAAGGCCAGAAAGTTTGAAGGCGGGCTCAATGTAGAGATACTTGATCAAATCAATGTTCTGAAGCTACTTAAATATGTGGATGTTCTTGACCGAGCAATAATAGCTGAGTCGAATATCGAAGCATTAAAACAGACTGAAACACCAGCGACTGAGTGGTGCAGTAAGAGACGGGACTTTAAGTTTAAGAAAGGCCAGAACAGTCCATTGAATAAAAAACAGAACACAAGGTCAACAAGCAGCTCTAGTCAGGGAAGTGGTTCCATACCACCCTGCTCCGAATGTGGAAAAAGGCATAAGGGGGTTTGCTACAGAATCTTCGGTGCTTGTTACAGGTGTGGCAAGGTGGGCGACATGGTTAAAGATTTCCCTTCCACGTCTCAAAGCAATAGTAAAGCTACAGCTAGCGTCGCAACATCAACTGTTGCACCGAAACCCAATCCCAGAGCTACTGGAAAATAGCCTTTAAGGCAAGGCCGGGTGTTTGCACTTGTACCGGGAGATGTGCAGAATACCAAGACAGTTGTGTCAGGTATACTCTCAATTTGTGCTCAAAATGCTTATGTTCTGATTGATTTGGGGTCTACACATTCGTTTGTCTCGCATGCTTTTTCACGAAAATTAAATAGACCACTGGAACCCATGAATTATTTGTTAGCTGTATCTTCACTAGTTGGGGGATCCATGACTTGTGCTTATATGTATCCTGCATGTGAGATTGTTGTTGGGGATGTACATTTGTATATTGATTTCCTGCCATTGAACATTGATCATTTTGATGTAATTTTGGGAATGGACTGGTTAACAAAATATCATGCTACCATAGACTATGTAACGAAACAAGTTGTTTTCCGTCCACCTGGTTTACCTGAATTTGTGTTTAACGGAGTTGGAGTGGTACCTCCCCCATATCTGATTTTGTCCATGAAAGCTTTCAAATTAATTAAAAAGGAGTGTAAAGGGTATCTATGTTGTATATTAACTGTACCTACTAATACTAAAGCTAATGTGGACAGTATTCCTATAGTTAGAGAATTCCCAGAAGTTTTTTCAGATAATTTGCCAGGGGATTTGATTGATAAGGAGATTGAATTCACCATTGAAGTGTTACCGGGTACACAGCCAGTTTCCAAAGCTCCTTACAGAATGGCACCTTCTGAATTGAAAGAACTGAAAGTTCAGTTGCAAGAATTGTTAGATAAGAAGTTCATCAAGCCCAGTACTTCACTGTGGGGCGCACCAGTTTTATTTGTGAAAAAGAAAGACGGCTCACTAGGACTTTGCATTGACTACCGCGAACTGAACAAGGTAACAGTGAAAAACAAATACCCACTGCCTCGTATTGATAATTTATTTGACCAATTACAGGGTGCCCAGGTTTTCTCTAAAATTGACCTTAGATCCAGATACCATCAGTTGAAGGTGAAAACAGAGGACATTGAAAAGACTGCCTTTCGAACGAGGTACGGACATTATGAATTTCTTGTTATGCCTTTCGGAGTTACCAATGTGCCTGCTGCATTTATGGACCTTATGAACAGAATTTTGAAACCATTCCTCAATAAATTTGTAGTTGTGTTTATAGATGACATTCTGATTTATTCCAACAGTAAAGAGGAACATGAACATCATTTGAGAATTGCCTTACAAACCCTAAGAGAACATAAACTGTATGCAAAACTAACCAAGTGTGAATTTTGGCTTGATAATGTTATGTTTTTGGGACATGTGATTAGTAAGGATGGCATTTCAGTTTACCCACAGAAGATTGAAGCAGTGGTAAATTGGCCTAGACCGACAAATGTTACTGAAGTTCGCAGTTTCTTGGGTTTAGCCGGGTGCTACAAAAGGTTTGTGAAAGATTTTTTCAAAATTGCCTTACCATTGACTCAGTTGACTCAAAAGGGAATATCATTTAACTGGACCAATCAGAGAGAATCAACTTTCCACAAATTGAAGACTCGACTTGTGACTGCACCGATTCTCACCCTATCCTCAGGTACGGATGGATTTACTATTTTTAGTGATGCTTCTTATAAGGGTTTGGGATGTGTATTAATGCAGAATAGTAGAGTTATTGCATATGCTTCCCGACAACTGAGGCCACATGAAAAGAATTACCCGACTCATGACTTAGAACTTGCTGCAGTGGTATTTGCATTGAAAATCTGGCGTCACTACCTATATGGGGCAACATGTGAAGTGTACACCGATCACAAGAGCTTGAAATATTTCTTTACACAGAAAGAGTTGAACATGAGATAGCGGAGATGGTTAGAGCTAATAAAAGACTATGACCTGCAAATTTTGTACCATCCAGGGAAAGCTAACACCGTTGCTGATGCACTTAGCCGGAAGTCAATTGGGAATTTAGCCTGTTTACTCACCGAAAAGAAAGAACTATTGTGTGATCTTGACAAATTTGAAGTTGAGATTGTTTTGCGTGAACAAGGTGGGACATTGGCTGCTATTTCTGCTCGACCGGCACTTATTGAGGAGATTCAAGAGAAACAACAGCAGGATGACTTTCTGAAAAAGATCATAGATGAACAGGAATCCAAACCAAGGTCGAACTTTAAATTTGAAAACAATGTATTGAAATTTCAGGGAAGGTTGTGTGTACCAAGTGATTCTGAACTGAAAAGGCAAATTTTGCAGGAAGGCCACAATTCGAAACTTTCTATCCACCCAGGAAATACGAAAATGTACCAAGACTTGAAACTTAACTTCTGGTGGCCGGGAATGAAGAAAGAAATTGCTGAGTTTGTATCAAGATGCCTACATTGCCAACAAGTCAAAGCTGAACATCAACAACTCGCAGGCTTACTTCAGTCCTTACCAATACCGGAGTGAAAATGGGAACATATCACTATGGATTTCATTGTCGGATTACTTCACTCCAGTAAAGGTATGGATTCAATTTGGGTTATTGTTGATCGATTAACTAAATCTGCTTACTTCTTACCTGTCAAAACGATTTATAATGCGAACAAATTGGCTGCAATTTATATTGATGAAATTGTTAGACTGCATAGAGTGCATGTATCTATTGTTTCTGAGAGGGACTCAAAATTCACATCGAGATTTTGGCAAAGTCTGCAAACGGCATTGGGTACTGAATTGAGACTGAGTAGTACATACCATCCTCAGACAGATGGCCAATCAGAAAGAACCATCCAGACTCTAGAGGACTTACTGCGTATGTGTGTTCTTGATTTCCAAGGAAATTGGGAAACTCATTTACCTTTAGCCGAGTTCACCTACAACAATAGCTTTCACTTGAGCATTGGTATGGCGCCTTTCGAGGCTTTATATGGTAGGAAATGTCGCTCTCCTATTTACTGGGCAGAAGTTGGAGATGGGCCTTTGCTTGGGCCTGAGATTGTACAAGAAACCACTGAAAAAGTGAAACTGATTCAACAAAGATTGAAAACCGCACAAAGCCAACATAAAAGTTATGCGGATGTCTGAAGGTGAGACAGGGAATATGAAGCAGGTAATAATGTTTTTGTTAAAGTGACTCCAATGAAAGGTCGGACTCGTTTTAGGGTTAAGGGTAAACTAGCACTGAGATATGTTGGGTCGTATGAGATTATTGAAAAGATTAATCCGGTGGCGTACCAAGTAGCGCTTCCTCCTGAAATGGAATATATGCATAATGTCTTCCACATTTCAATGTTGAGGGATTATCTTGGAGATCCCTTCCATGTTATTGAGCCTACCCGTGTAGTGCTAAGTGATGACTACACTTATGAAGAACGGCCTATTCAGATTGTAAACCGACAAATCAAGAAGTTGAGAAACAAAGAAATCCTGTTAGTGAAGGTGGACTGGCAAAACCATGGTGGCATTTATGCCATTTGGGAAAGGGAAGACAATATGATCGAGAGATATCCTGAACTGTTCCCCCTGAATCCAGTGTTCTTCCAAAATGAAGGTAATTCAAGTTTGGGGACCAATCTTTTTTAAGGGGGGAAGACTGTGACAACCTTCACCTCTGATTAGTGTTAAACTGTGATTGAGCATGATAGGTAATTGATTATGATAAAATCCTGAACTGATTGTATGAGTGTGTTGTTTAGAATGCATTTCTATCTGTTGAACCACTGAATGATCTGTTCGCGTTTTGATTTCGAATTACGAATTGAAAGCCTTATCGGTGACCGATTCAGAGATTGATTAATGTTTTACGCTAATTAGAATTCATGTGATTTTATGGTAGGTTTAATTAAAATTTGATTAAATTAGAATTGTTAAAGTTAAATTACATCAATTTGAGTTATTTGCATTTATGCCATTGAGTGAATAATCCTAGGCTAACTCCTCCCCACTTCATATCACATTTGATGCATCATTTCTTCATCCATTTCTTAGACCAAAACTGAGAAAGAGAGGGAGAATAGGAGAAAATTTAGTCCAACGAGATTTTTGCTTGAGACTTAGAAGAAATTGAAGGAGCATTGCATGATTAGACTTCTATACTTGAAATTCAAGACCTAAGGTAGGAAATTCATCTTCTTAATTGTGAATTTAAGTTGTTCTTGCATGATTCATGGGGAAATTGGTGTATAGAGTCAAGTATTGGCTTAAGGTGTTGGTTTAAGAATTAATTCATACATGCATGTCCTTATTTTGGAGTTTAAGGTTGTTTTTCATGGAATTTCCACATACATGTTCATATTTTGGTTGTAGTTCATGAATTCACCATGTTTTAGAGTTCAATCTTGCATTTGACCATGTTTTGGAGCATTAGAGTTCTTGAAAACTCATGCATGTTGTGTTCTTGCATTGTTCTTCATGCTTCATGAGAAATTATGTTTAATTGTTACACCTTTGGGCTTGATTTTACAAAATGATCTTTGAAACATGTTGTATTATGGGTTTCTAAATGCTTTCCAGAAAATTAGCCCAGAAAAATCGAATTTGAAGCTTTGGAAGTTGAGTTTTATGCTTGAGGATTAATCTAAAAATTTCAGATTTTGGATCCACGCTCGAGCGGAGGACTTCACACTTGAGCGTACACTCTGAGTACATGCACTTCCGCTCAAGCGTATAAAGTCACACTCGAGCGTGAAATGCATATGCCCAGAAGTTCATGTGTTTTGCAGTCCGCTCGAGCGAGATAATTCACGCTCGAGCGAGGGTTTGAGTCTCACGCTCGAGCGGAGGTCGAGCGTCCGTCGAGCGTGAATATCTTGCAACCAGTACTTTTTCATGTGTTTTGCAGTTCGCTCGAGCGACAAAAGTCACGCTCGAGCGGAGCTTCATTGTTTACATGTCCGCTCGAGCGTAGAAAGCCACGCTCGAGTGTGGACCCCTGTTTCAGTAAATTTTGAAAAGTGTTTTAAAGTACATCTTTGCATCCTCATTTTATCCTAGGCATTCCTAGGCCATATTTAAGGCATCTTAATGAGGATAATGTTATAGAACCACACCAAGTCAAGATAGGGACTAGTTATTGATTCCCAAGTGTGTAACTTAGTGTGTGTTCATTCTGTAACTGTGTAGGGTTGGCATCCGAGGACGCTCATTAGCTTGTCTATAGCCCAGTACTCTGTGAGTAATAATGTTATAAAGATATGTTCAATTATGATTATTTTCTGAACGGTTGACTGTACTGCTTTCTGAAACGGTATTGCTTACTGAATGAATGTTTGTCCTATTTGTAAACTAGACTTGTGGCATCCATAGCAACTTATCTTATTCTTTATCTTGCTGTTATTCTTGACCGCATCTTGTCTGCCATCTTGTCATAGAGATCTCTGTCGGTTCCAATATTTGGAACCAATACTGTATACTGTTTTGATGGCCATCAACTGACTGTTCGGTTTGTTAAGACCTACTGTTTACTATACTGTTTTGCTATAGGATGTACCACATATGACTGCTATGGCTTCTCAATGACTGTTCTGACATGAACTGTTAGCCATTGATTGAATAATTGATCTACTAATAAAATTGACTATTTTGATTACTAAAAGGACATTCATTCTTAACCCTTTTACGCATTTGTTATTCACTGGGCTTTAGCTCACTATTTATATTTATATGTAAGTGTCCAGGCACCGGACCGAGGCTAGGAGCATCGAGTTAAGCTCTTGTTTTGTCAAGCCAACCATTGTGCCTCACCTCGAGGTTCCGAGTCTGTTCAAGCTAAGGCTGTTTTTGGGGTATCTCAGTTTCACCCTTTTGTCTCCATTTTGTAATAGGTGTTTAAGACTTGACTGTACAGTTATAGTTAGGGATTTAGTCCCTAACCTGGATGTTTGTGTATATGACGTATGTATATATATTTTGGTTTTGAATGTGGCTTGTTCATAAAAGTCTTTTTTCGTACAGTTTTTCACAGCTCATTGGACATCTTTTATTTACTGTTTGGCTTTTCGCCATTTCTTACTCTATATTATCACATTATTATGGTGCCTTTGGTAGTCACAGACATCGGCGACATTTATACTAAACCCATAGGGGCGGGTTTGGGTCGTGACAATTCTAATGGGGCCTATTTGTTGATAACGATGGATGGTGACAGAATCATTCCCCCAACTAATGCAAGGTTCTTGAAGAGATATTACCCTTAAGAAAGCCTGCTAGGTTGAAAACCCGAAAGGGTGGCTTAGGCAAAAGTTAGGGCAAAAAAAAAAAAAAAAACCCACCAACAGTATTGTATGTGGTTAAATTGCTAAAATATCCCACTGAAATCTAAGGTGGTAAAACATTAGATACTCCTGGCCCGTAAGAATATAAATTGTGTACAGCCAAACAAAATTCAAAAACCACCAACGATATTGTATGTGGTTAAATTGCTAAAATACCCCCCCGAAATCTAAGGTGGTAAAACATTGGATACTCCTGGCCTGCAAGAGTATAAACTGTGTACAGCCAAACATAAGTTGAAGACCACCAATGGTATTATATGTTGTTAAAGTGCTAAAATACCCCACTAAAATCTAAGGTGATAAAACATTGGATACTCCTGGCCCGCAAAAGTATAAACTGTGTACGGCCAAACGAAAAAGAAAAAGAAAAAGAAAAAGAAAAAGAAAGAGGTCAGTGAAGGCAAAATGTCATAATATAAAGAAATTGACGAAACCCCCTTGCCAAGGAATCAAGCCGATGGGGTGACGGACAAATTCACTGCCAAGGAATCAAGCCGTTGGGGTGACAAACACATTTACATTCAGGAATCAAGCCATTGGAGTAACAGACACAATCACTGCCAAGGAATCAAGTCGTTGGGGGTAACGGACAAAATCACTGCCAAGGAATCAAGCCGTTGGGTTGAAGGACACAATCACTGCCAAGGAATCAAGCCGTTGGGGGTGAAGGACACATTCACTGCCAAGGAATCAAGCCATTGGGGTGAAAGGACACAATCAATGCCAAGGATTCAAGCTACTCATTGCCATTAGGTTGGAAAGGGCAATGATACCTGCAAACAAACTGTGACGCCTTGTGTGTTGCCTGCAAAAGAGATAAAAAAAGACATGAAATAATTAGTCATTGTGATTCGTACAATTAAAATTCACTTGACGAATCACGAGGGGCAGGCTTTGATTAGATTAGATTAGATTAAAAAAAAAAAAGTTTTGCTCAATTAGGCCAATTACTAATACAAAATAAAATAAAAGGCAACAGGTTTTAAAAATAAAAAAAATAAAAAAATGGAGTTTTTGTTCCAATCAGATTTTTTTTTCTGCCTTATGCTTGAAAGTCTTTCTCCGATGGAATTGTCCAGTAGCGATCTAAAAGTGATCAAAGGGGAGATGGAATGGTGGAATTCATTAAAGTAGCTTGAATCTGATTGGAGCAGCAGACAGAAAGATTATATGGCTAATGTCTTTGTCGAACTAAGAAGGGAGGCAAGTTTGATGGATAAATTAACAGAAAGTGGAAATTCAATGTAAGGAAAGATTTGAAGCTATCATAATGGCCAGTTGAAAAACCCTTATGGAAGAAGATCAAAACAGTCTTATAAAGCCAAGCACCAATTGTACAAGGGGCTGCTACTAATACAAAATAAAATAAAAGGCAGTAGGCTTGAAAAAAAAAAATTAAAAAATAAATAAAAAGTATGTTCATATTTTTTTTTTAGCAAAATCTGCTAAATAAACAAATATATGCTGTTACACAAAAGGGTGTAGCAGGTTTTTCTTTTTTTTAAACAAGAAAGGTCTTTGTTTGGGCTCATAAAAAAAATGGGCAGCAACAGAAAATAATAATAATAATAATTTAAAAAAAAACTGCTTACTTGATTCTACTGTGAGTTAAATATATATATATATTGTTGCTTAAAATCCTGTTAAAGTGAGAAAAAAAAAGAATACCAAACAGATTGCTGCTTAAAAAAATATATGGTAGCAGTAGCAGAGAAGAAAAAAAAGGTGCTATGGATAGAAGGCATGTTGCATAGCTTCATAAAAGAACTTGTTCTTTCTTGAAGAAAAGAAATCTTATGCCTTAAAAACATGCAGAGATAGAAGTTTTGTTAGGCCAAGGGATGCCACTACATGCAAAATTTATGAGTGTGACATCTATGAAGTTGGTATAGGTGTTAAAACTTTCTTCTGGCAGCAGCAAAAAAAAAAAAAAATGGCAATAATAAAAACAAGGGGTGAAAAGAAAGCAACAAATATTATGATGAAAGTATACCTGATTAAAAGGAATTTGAAGGAATTCTTTTGTGCCTTCTTTTGGGAAAAGAAGAAAGACAATGGCCAGACAACTTTTGAAGGATGAAGACCTAATATGCACTACAAAATTTGCAGAATGAAAAAAAAAAAATGGGGCTGCTGAAAAATCGTTGGAAACAAAAAAATTCTACTGGAAGAACAAAGTTGTAGGAGGAAAAATATCTATTGTCCACATGCATGGATATGTATTATATAAGCAAAAAAATTCTTGCTTAAGAAAGGTGGTAGTGGTCTCCTAAAATACTTCAAAGAAGCAAGAGTTTAGGTAGGATTTGAAATACTCCATAGAAGTAAGAGTTTGTGTAGGATTAGAAATCCTACCAATGCCAATCCATCCTATTCCATTTAGACAAACTCCTAAAATATATATATATATATATATATCTCCTAAAAATAAAAATAAAAATAAAAAAGTGGCAAGTTGGAGGCTCACAAAAGAAAAGGCACAATTTAAAAAAAATGGTGGCCTAAAAAAGGAAAGGTCCATGATGGCCTAGAAAAATCCATGATGGCCTAGAAAAAAATCTGCTGTAAAAAAAAGTGACAAATTGGAGGCCCACAAATGAAAAGGCCCAATTAAAAAAATGGTGGCTTAGAAAAGGAAAGGTCCATGATGGCCTAGAAAAAAAATCTGTTGTAAAAAAAATGGTGGCAAGTTGGAGGCCCACAAAAGAAAAGGTCCAATTAAAAAATGGTGGCCTAGAAAAGGAAAGGTCCATGATGGTCTAGAAAAATCCATGATGGCCTAGAAAAAAATCTACTGTAAAAAAAATGGTGGCAAGTTGGATGCCCACAAAAGGAAATGTCCAATTAAATCTTTAGACCTTATCCATGACCCTTACAAAAAAAAAAAAAAAAAAAGCCGAAGTCCATAAAAAGGGGCCCCTGCCTTAAAAATAAATAATAATAATAATAATAATAATAATAATAATAATAATAATAATAATAATAATAAAAGGCCTGTGGACTATAAGGAGCAATCAACCCATTAAAAAAAATACAAAGCCTGAAAAGTGGCAGAAAGGGACCAAGGCCAAGAAATAATTCCATCCAAGACTTAAAAAGCATCAAGATAAAAGTGCCAAATTGTCGTGATTCGCACAGTTAAGAAAATTCACTTGTGCAAGTCACGAGGGGCATTTGTTGGCACATAAATTTCAACTAAATTTATGACACGTATAGAGCCTATGATAGGAAAGTTGTAGGTAATCACTTCCTAAAAAAATCAATATGATCCGTTGAAGTGCATAAATAAAATGACGTTGTATCTCAACGACGTTATTCAAGATGCTCAAGTGACACGTGGAGCCTACGAAAGATGACACCTGTAGAGCCTACAACAAGGACACCACACAGGATGAAACCCTAAAGATCAATCCGGTTAATCAGATATACGATTAATCAAATAGCGCTATTATTCAAAATTCAAATGGCGCTATCATTCAATTTGAAATTCAAATTGAAAATGAGGCATTCCTATCACTTGATGACCCTCTATAAATATGAGGACCATCACACAAGACGGAGGATCAGAAAATCAGCAGTGAAAAGATCAAAGAGAGAGAAAGAAATTGAGAGCTAAAGAAGTCATTACAAGAAAGAAGAAGAGAAGCCTAGAGAACTCAAGAGCCTACGCTAATGGTGATGAATAGGTAAAGGGTTCCAAACCCAAGAATTGTATTTTATATTCGAGGGTTCAAAGCCCATAACAATTTCAATAAAATATTTATTTTTCTTAAATTGCCTTTTGTTGTTTATTTTGTTCTTTATTAATCGGAGGTTTCATTTGTATAAAATGTGTAATTAACGATCTGAAATACAGATCAGAAATAAGAGCCTGCTATTCAAATAATCAACACTGTTTAGTCCAAAAACTAAACAGTGGACATTTGTAACATAAAATTTTGAAATGTGTTGAAACACTTCATGTTTTAAAATTTGTGTCTACAGTGACATAACATGGATGCGTTGACATGATAATTTTTAGGAAATGAAGGATTTAACATGTGGAGCACGCACAATATATAGTTTTATATAGGGAAAATTATACTAACGGTCTCTATAGTTTGGGACTTATGTTACTTTGATCTCTGACCTTTCAATTGTGATACATTTGACCTTGAGTTTTGAATAATTTCTATTCACTAAAGATAAAATTATATAAAAATGATAAATCTGTTATATTTTATTTTTTTTATCAAATTAATTTTTATTATGTGTTTGGATGATGATCATGTAATGGGTGGTTGTTTTTGTTATTTTTTTGATGGTTATCAGGCAATAGATGGTTATATTTGTTGTTAACATATATTTTTGGATGGTTATCGTGCAATGGATAGTTATTAGACTTTTAATGTATAATGAATAAGTTTAATATATGAAATATTTTTAGTTTTGGATTTTTTGATTTAATGGATTGGTTTAATAATGACATCAAGGTTGTCGCCATGTTTGACTTTTGAAAAAATAAAAACTAATTTAACGAAAATAAATATCAAAAAAAAAATTATTTTAAAAAATTATTTCTACTCTCCCAAAAGATAAAATTATATAAAAATGGCGTATTTTTAATTTTTTTTCACCAATTTAATTTTTAGTTTTTTAGAAATTTTCTCTGAAAATAGATTCTGAAAACCAAACCAAATAAAACTTTATAACAAAAAAAGTTCCAACATTATTCATTTTAAAAAAAATCATTATATTTCAAATAACATATAACCAACACAAAATAAATTGTATGACGACTTTATCCTTAAAATAGAGCAACAATGTCTTCAATTATCTTTATTTAGAACGGGATTTAAAATTCAAAGTCAAATGTATCACAATTGACAGGTTAGGAACAAAGTGACACAAGCCCCAAACCAAACTATAAGGACTGTTAGCATACTTTGCCCTTTTATATATTTATTAATGTCATATATATGAATATTTTATTCAAAGATAATAATAAAAAAAGTACAAAATAACACTATTTCTAAAGTTCAAAGGATGGATTAATAGGTATAAATCTACATTATTTATTTATTTATTTATTTTTCTATAATTTGATTTCAAGTTGTTTCAACTTGTAATGTGTTTCATGTGTCTAAGTGATGGACGTGTGCAACCTTCAAGTGTCCAAAGTGTGTCTGAGTCTAAATTTTATATAAAAAAAAAACAATAGGATACGTTTGGATGTGTGTCTGACACGTGTCAAAAAGTATTTAACGAGTGACTGTGTTGACACAAATACAATACCTTTGTAGGAGTGTTGGTGCTTCATAGGATTCATGTACCGTGAAGGCAAGGAAGATGATGTTCTTGAGATGGCAACTTCTAGAAAAAAAGGTTGTCAAAAGTGCATTTGATACGTGTCTGACACGGATATGCCACCTTTTTAGAAGTGTTTGTGCTTCTTACTTGGATGCAAGTAACCATGAAAGTAAGGGAGATGATGTTCCTTAGATGACAACTTCTAGAAAATTTAAGGCTGTGAAAAGTGCATTCCATAAAGCAAGGGTGGTCTACTTTCATTTTCTGTTATTCTCTTTCATCTTCCTCAAACATGCATATACCTTCCAAGGAGGCAATCCACCCATTTTCTACTTTTAGCATGATTATTATATTTAATGAGACAAGGCGACCATGTTCCATAAATATCCTTTGAAAAACTGAATTCAATAAAAGTAGTTACGATGATATGATGGATGCTTTCCTTATCTATTGTTCACCAATATATATCCTTCCTTTTCTTTCTTCTTTTTCTTTTCATCATTGCTCCCAGGGCCGACCTTGACTTTTGTTCGGCCCTAGGCGAACTCTAAAAATGGGACCACTATACATGTTTAAAAAAATAAAAATAATAGTAAAATAAGTATGTTCGCACATTTTCTTTTATTTGTTGGAGTATCCACAAAAAGTTTGCTTGCATATATATTCACCAAAGTTATATATTAAAATTTAAAGTAAATTACACTTTTCACCCTATAATTTTACTCAAATTTCTCTTTGGTTCCTATTGCTTTAATTTGAACAATTTGGTCCTTATACTTTAATTTGGTCATTCTATCCAAATTTTCGTTAATTTTTTCTACGTGTATACCTTAGGAGATTGACAAGCTATGAAAACATGGCAAAATTAGTGCTGTAGCGGTGTCAGACACTGGAACACGCAATGGACACGTACTGGACACGCTATTTGTTGTGTCTTATTTTATTTTATTTTTCGGTGTGGGACAGGGCATAGTTGTCAAATCGGAATTCGAATCGTGAATTGTAAAGATTCGGTCATTTTTTTTTTCTAAATTACTTAGAAAATATATCTACACATTTCGATGTAAAATATATTTTATGAATATAAAATATTTAGACTTAAATCAATGAAAATATTATTTTGAATGATGATCACGTAGTTTAATATGTAATAAGTTAACAAAGGTTCTTATATAAGATCATCTTACCTTTCCTCTTTTTTAGATATTTCTTATCAACCCTTCTTAATAAAAGATAGTAAACAAAGACAAAATCTCAATTTCAAAAGTAACAATAATTTGACAAC
The DNA here is from genome assembly GCA_025200525.1 of Camellia lanceoleosa. Lineage (NCBI taxonomy): Eukaryota > Viridiplantae > Streptophyta > Magnoliopsida > Ericales > Theaceae > Camellia > Camellia lanceoleosa. Next base: position 42,153,623 of record CM045769.1, read on the forward strand.
GATATAGATATTTGGACAGTAAGTATACATACTTTTTCAAGTAATAATAACCAAATAATAAGAAAAAAATTATTTAGGATCTTTTATTTTAAAGCATAAAACATTTTAAAAGGTATAACTAACCTCATCCATGTAATATTCAACTATATTTAATTTAATAAAATAGCAATAGATAATTCATGGTGTGAGTTACTTTAATCTTAAACATTTTGGAAGATATATTATGATTTTTTAAAAGAAAAAAAAAATGGGAAGAAAGATTAAAAACATGTTGAATCTGACTAAATCTGATTGGATCCTACTAAAAGCTCCATGATCACAACAAATCATGTATATATATGGTTATTCTGGCTTTAAACGCTATTAGAAGTTGTATTATGTCATTTTTACTAAAACTTGGAGAAAAAAGAGTTGAAAATATGTTGGACACGATAGTTTCAAGAATTGCATGAATCGTAAAAAGTGAATCGAAAATTTCAAGAATTACGTAAAGCGTAAAAAGTGAATTGAATCGTGAATCGAATCGTGAATCGATTGTGAATCATGCAATTCACTAGAGATTCACTTCCAAATTAGATTCACCTATAGATTCGTATCGATTTTTCAAAAATAACGAATCGAATCATAAATCGTAAGATTTTGACAACAGAGGGACAAGGCAAGGAGAAAAGAAGAGACCTAAATTGAAACTGTTCATTGATAGAAGTCCGAAGTCGATCTCCATCTCCGTCGAGCTCCATCTTAATCGATCTCCATCCTGGTAAGTCTCTTGTCTTTGGGCCTCTCGTCTCTCATCAGTCTCTCTTCTCAATTCTAGTTGTCTTCTCATCGTTTTCTCACCTCTCGCTCACTCTATCTATCTCTCACCTTGCGATCGATTGACAACCTCGTCTATGTCTCTCTTGCCTCACTCACTCTCTCTCTCTCTCTCTCGCTAGCGCTCTCTCCCTCTCTCTCTCTCTCTCACGCACACACACACACACACACCTCACGCTCTATATATAATCTATATTATATCTATATATTATATTTATATATTAGATTTATTTATTTAAATGTAGTGGTATTTGTTGTATATATCTGTATTTATTTATTTATTTCAATGTATATTTTTGTTAACGAATGAAAATATATTAAAAAAAAATTTGTCGTGTCCCTCGCCGTGTCTGTGTCTTTATTTTTCGAAAGTTGCCGTGTCCCGTGTCTGTGCTATATATATGGTTGGAATGTAGACAAGAAATTTTGTATCTGTAGACACCCCATTTTTGACCAACCTTAAGACTCAGATGTCACCGACTGAGTGCTTGGTGATGTTGCATATCGTGCTCGTTCAGGAATTTCAGAGTCGCGGCTACGAGCCCTGCCTCCGGACTTCCGGACTCTTCCGTGCCTTGCCTCGGTTTGCGAACCAGACTCGGTTTTCTCTGTTTCTTTTCCTGAGGGGAGGGAGAGGTCCCGTAGACCATCTCTCAGTGGCCGTGGGCTACATTTCGCGGTCGCATGCCATTTTGCCCATTTCGGAGCCCGGTTCCCGGTTTTCGGAGCCGTCAGGCCACGTGCCTCGGTTCGGGACTGCCTAACTACCTCCGTTTGCTCCGGTTTTTGGCATGCATTCTATTTACTCCCTTTTGTGGGACACTGGGGTCTGAAAAACCCACTTCGTGGTCAAACACCACTTTCGGTACTTAACGGTCAGTTTTCGGGGCCCCGAACTGCGTGTTTTGGCCCCCGAGCATTCATTTCGCATTGGTTTTCATTCATTTTTGGCAGGTACCTCTGTTTTATCACCAGGAAGGTCACTGAAGGGTGGTAGGCCAACAATTGTCTCAGCAACCAGTTATATTCCTCCGGCGCCCTCCAACGCTCGTTTTTCTCACTTCCGAGCCAATGTTGACCACCCTAGAGCCACTTTCTTCAACCCCAAACCACATATTTGTGTTGTACACACATGGGAGGATCCTAATATTACATGGCAGGCTAGAAACTCCACCTGACCCTTTTGAACCCCTCCTAAAAATGGCTTGTTCTCTCTCCTGTTTTAGAGTTGCCAATTTTGAACCACATGGTTGTGTTGAGGAGACCTGGGAGGACACCAATATCTGGTGGCCGGCCAGAAAATCCACTTGGCCTTTTTGACCCCTAGATGGCCGGACATGGGGGGTAGCCGGCCGGCCACCTGCAGCTTTGATACCCAGCCGGCCTGCTTCATTAGTGTGAGTACATTATAGCTATATATCTGTTTTTCCCCAAAAATATCTGTATCCGGGGGAAACTTTTGGAGGGAAACAAGGAGTCATTTCCCTCCGCTTTGGCCCTCCCTTTTCTCCCTCTCTCTTGCCTATATAGTTGGCCTCCCAACTCTAGAGAAAGGGTTAGAAAAATTGCTTTGAGCATATACATACATATCCCTCTCCATTTCTCTCATTCTCTCAAGTTCCAACCCCATTTCCTTCACCATTACCTAGCACCACCATCACTACTCCATTCCAGCAGCAAGGAGAGGATTTCCAGTAGCTAAGAGGCAACAAATTTGGTCCAAGAAGCAATAAAAGCATTGGTCTTCAAGGGTAAGCTCACTTCCCCTCTTTTCTAGCCCTATTTTGCAACAATTTCTTAGCCATCTTGCTTATTGTTTTGGGCTCCGACCCTAACTGAAACTAGGCCTATTTTGAGCTATTCTACATGTTTGTTGTAGGGCTCAACCCTCTTTGAGAGCCCCATCTTACACTTGTTTCAATACCTCTTTGTATGCCCTTATTTTGCATGCTTTTTCTAGCTTATTTGTAATCTGTTTTTGAGCATGTAATAAACTGTAAGTTGGCCTATTTTGAGCCCCTCTTCAACATTGAAGAAGGGCTAAACCTTGTTTGGGACTTCCACATGTCACTTGCTTCATCACCCTTCTTTGGTCCCTATTTTTGCATGCTTTATTAGCCTATCTTTTTTCTGTTTTTAGGCCATGATCAGAACTGAAAGTGGCCATATTTTGTCCTTCTTGGCATGATTTATTAAGGGTCTTTGGCTGTTTGGTGCACACTTTGTATACTTCATGTTATACCCTCTTGTGGCCTCCATCTTGCATTGCATTTCTAGCATATTTGTATACTGATTTGGGGGCTGTCATAAACTGTAAATGTTCATATTTTTGGTCCCTCTTCAGTGTTATAGAAGGGTATTTTCTTTTTTGGGCTTTGTATTTATTACTTACTTCAATACCCCTCTTGCGGAGCCATTTTTGCATACTTGCTTAATCCTATGTGTGTTTGCTGTTTGGCCCTTTTTATGACTGAAAAATGATTTTCTTGGGGCTGCCTAGCTTCTGTTTTCACATTCCATGTCCATATTGTGCATGCTTGCATAGCTATAGGCCATTTCGGGCGCCTAATTTCGCATTTCGGGATCGTTTCATGCATTTGGTGTCACTTTGCCATGTTTCGGGGCTGTTTTCCCCCTCATTTTGCTACTGATTTTTGCATGTTTGCATCTCATATTCCATGCCATTTCATGCCTTAGTGCCATTTCCTCAGTTTGCGTGCCCGTGTGCACGTATTTCGAGACACTTCATCTTCATCCATTGGCCTCTTATGTGAGTGTGGCCGAGCACCACTCGTGTTAGTATAAGCCCATATTGCATTGTATATGCCATTTTAGTCTCGTTGCATTGCGTATGCCATTTTCTCGATTTGCGTGCCCGTGTGCACGCATTTCGAGGCATCTCATTTTCATCTGATGGCCTCTTATGTGAGTGTGGCCGAGGTTCACTCGTGTTAGTATAAGTCCAATTTGCATTGCGTATGCCTTTTCATGCCTTAGGATCATTTCCTCGGTTTGCGTGCACGTGTGCACGCATTCCGAGGCATATCATTTTCATAGCATTTTGCATGCTAGGTTGTATGTTAGATTGTATTCATGCATGTCATGCATATTGCATTGTGTTCGGGATAGGAGTTAGCCCGGGCACGGGAAACGAGGTGCGTTTCGTACTCCGAGTGACGGAATGTGTCTCAATTCCCCAGTCACTGACACTCCGGATCATCCTTGATGGAGTTAGGTTTTATTGTAGCATTCATTCTATATTGAGTTGTGCATTTCGGTTCCTCGGCCATCATGCATCGATATGCGTGATTGGTGGCACGAAGATCGATGCATGCATATATTTGTGAAATACATTGCTATGCCTCTTTCCTGCGCTCTGTTACAGCAAAATCAAGAATCAGCAACTTTTCGAAGCTTGGCACGCATTTCAAGAAAATGTGTAAACAGAGGCTAATTGGGGCATCCCAGTGGATTTCCGCACAAGGTAGCCCAGACATGCATCATTCATCATCCGGAGCAGAATCAAGGCAGTCCCTGGCTTGCATGCCAGTTTTACAGCTTTCCTTAGTTAATTTGTAAATTAATTAGGAATTTGTATTATTTGGACTGTATTATTCTTTTATTTGGGACTGTATATTATTCTTTCGGACCCTCTGCGCGAGGGCAAAATTGTAATAAGTGTGCGTGTGTGTGTGCATGTCTTCCAACCCCCCTTTCTTTCTCCCTTTTATTTACCCACTTATGATGGTTAGATTAGGGTATATTTCAATTAGCATACAGTATGATAGCATGTTTGCATTCATTCATCTGTCTTACATGCACCGGGCTCGGCGCATCATACAAACTGCATTCGTATTTCAATTCCAAAGTTGAATACTTGTTAGTTGTAGCATTTCATATGCCATGTTTAGTATAGCCGAGCCTATCTTAGTTGCATTTTTGCATGTGCTGCATTAGGCATTTCTGTATACTTAGGATCATGTATGATTTCTAATGAGCTTCTGTTTTGGCTTGGAGTACTCGATGAGTTTTATGCTTTAGCATCCTTGCATGAGTGTGAGTGTTGCCATGAATAGCATGCTTACCATGAGGCTATGTGCTTATGTGATATAACTGCCTTGAATGCCTATGGGTAGAGGTTGGGTTATTTGGACTGGGACAATTCATCAAATGTTTGTTTTAAGCCCACTAGATAGTGGCAAAACCATGTTTTCTAAGCCCACCTGAGGGTGGCAAAATCTGCATTTTAAAGCCTACTTGCGAGTAGCAAACCATTTTCAAATAAACAAACATGAAATGTTTCGTTCCAATTCAGACGACCCGATCTATACTTGTATGTTGTACGCATCACATAGTAAATCTAGGCTAATAACCGGAATAAGAACATACAATGTTTTCAAAAACAGATATCATGATTAGTAGAGGCTGGTCTTTGACCGGGCGAGCGGGGGTGCTCACGAAGTGACCTTCCCCAATCGTACCCAAGTTCCCAAGCCGAGGCAACTTTGGTGATGACGGACACGTAGCCTTTGGCACCGAGTCAGGGTTTCCTAAATTTCCCATTAAAAAATATTTAGATGGCGACTCTGTATCTGGCAAAGCAGTCCATGTTTGGCACTTCTTTCAAAAAAATCTGTTTTCTCAAAACGATTTGCCGGATTTGGACTCTTTGGTTCAAGATTAAGAACCGTGACATTTGAGTCCTTGAACTGTAGTGACCCAATATCGAACCAGAACGGGGGGGACTCGCACTCCTCGCCCGGGATGCGTTCGGGGACGTCTACAGTTTCTGGCGACTCTGCTGGGGATTTAGAGAACTTGACTCGAACTCGTGATATCTGATTTTGACTACACTTGTGTGTTTCTTTGCATTGCATTTGCATTGGTGCGCCTAGGACACCGTGTTTGCCATCTGCTATTCTGGCGGTTTCTTGGAGGCTTGTCTTGTCAAGGATGTCCATAAAATTTGGCGATTCACAGACTCTGCCGATATAGAACACAAACCCCGATTTTACCGGGGCACCCTTTTTGACCATTCGACCTAGTGCATATTCGGATCCATAGTGACCATTCCAAACTAGGACAGGTTGCATACCCGTTTATAGGTTGTTTGAAACCGCTGCGTGTGTAGTGAAACCCTAGCTCCTGACAAAAATAGGACACGGAAACCCTACCCCAACATAGGGGTGTTTTGGCTCTCACTTATCTGTTATGTGCTTGTTAGAGTGTGTCTCTACAGGGAATGCATGTATCAGTTTTGAGTTTTGGGGCATCAGGCCTGCGGGCATCAATTTTGAGTTTTGGGCATCAGGCCTGCGGGCATCAGTCTATGCGTATGGGCATTACGCCTGTGGGCATCAGCCAGTTATTTGAGAGTCAGGTATCTGCGGGTATCAAGATTTAGGTTTGAGGACAGTGGTTCAAGGATATTGACCAGTGTTTGAGGACAGCGTATATCCAGCTTATCAACCGTGTGTTGTATACCCGTTTGTGTGTGGTGTGTTTAATTTAAGCTGTTATGCTGCCCGTTTTTTTGGTTATTTATTTCCTTTTCGCTTTATTTATCTTTTTGCTAGGGGCAGGTTTTTAGCACAATTGCTTCCGAACCAGCAGATATTCCCCAAGCACTTTGGACAAGAGGTCGTCGGCTCAATCGATCTGAGGATCTGGTTGACGGACATCGATGTTCGATCTCTACCCCGATTGTTAGGAGAAGGCCGAGGAGACGCGATTAATGTCGAGCGAGAATGCAAGTGATCTACCTTAGTGGCAAACAGTCGAGTTGAGGTTTCTGTTTCCACCATAGAGATACATTTACCGATTATTCAGATGGAACAGCAGAATACATCAGGGATGGAGGCGATGATGCGCCAAATGCATGAGAACATGAAACAAATGCAAGAGGATGCTGCCCGCCAAGCGGAGTTCTCCAAGCAGCAAGCCATAATCATGGCCAAAGCGGAATCGATCACCGCAAGCTGCGAGAATCGGACATCTGCTTCACATCGGCCTCCTCCTCCCGGGGCCCCATTACCGGCGAGCACCTCTCGTTGAACGCCTTGCCAAATCAGAACGCTTTGCCAAATACCCAGAACACCCTGCCCAATATCCAGAATGTTCAGGAGGACACAGGTCTTCCAACGGGGCCAGCTCTACCCCCACTTCCGCCTCAACTGTCCAAAGAAAATACACCTGTCAACCACCCGGACTCCCCCTTTGAGTTCGAAATAGACCATACCGCGCTGAAACTGAGTAAGCTTGAGAAGCTTTTCAAGAAATCACAAGGAGTGAAGGCCATTCCGGACATCGAGGATGGCTATACTGATGTGGCTGTAACATTGCCGGACAGATTCAAAATGCCACAGATTGACTGCTTCGATGGATCTGGGGATCCTATGGTTCATCTCCGGCTATTTTCAGACATATTGCGGCCAATGGGCCTGACCAGACCCCAAAAACTTTCGCTGTTTGGCCGAACCTTGTCAGGAGTAGCTGCCATCTGGTACGCGAAGTTGGAAGATGAGGTCAAAAGAAATTGGGATGACATGGCTGAGGCCTTCGTCGCACAGTATTCGTACAACACCCAGATCGAGATCACAACTCGTGATCTCGAGACAACGAGGCAGGAGCCCAAGGAGTCTTTCTCCGATTTTGTAACTCGATGGAGGGCAAAGGCAGCAATGATGACTTTGAGGCCCACCGATAAGGACCAAATCAGGATGATTGTGCGCAATCTCCAACCGAAGCTGATGCAGAGAATGATTGTAGTCCCCTTTCCCACCTTCGCAGACCTACACGAGATGGGAGTGCAAATTGAGGATGCGATGAAACAGGGTCTGATAGACCAGGACCAGGAGCAGCCCCGGAGGCCATTTAACCGTAACAACAACGCAGGCCCGAGTGGCGCTGCAAATACAAGAACTTCAGAGGTCAGTATGGTCACCACCATCCCCCCTCCCCTTCCAAGACCCATGGCCACCACACCCTTCTCCGGTGCATCCGGAAATAATAGCCAGACAGCCAGATTCCAACCCCGGGGCCAAAGAACCTTCACTCCACTACACATGCCTTTGTCCAAGGCTCTTATGGTTTTAATCAAAAAGGGGCATCTGAAGCCCCTGGAGCCAAAGCCACTACCAAATCCACTTCCCCCCTCTCACAACCCAGCCAAGTATTGTGCTTACCACCAGCAGCATGGTCACGATACCGACCAATGCTATCAACTGCGCCATGAAATTCAGGACCTTTTTGACAAAAATGTGATTCTCCCTCCCGAGAGACCTAACGTCACAACCAACCCACTCCCCACACATAACCAAAATCCACCGCCCAAAAGAGTCAACCTTATCCAAACTGGGGTCGTATCCTACGATCCTAGTATCTATATTACTCCTTCCCACCTACCCAAGCCGAAGGTGATCCTTCCTGACTGCACTGACTTGTGCATGTTGGATACCTTCACAACCAAATCTGAGCCAAAGGTGGTGACCGCTGAAGATGGGACAGGGCAGATTTCAGAGAAGAGCGGAATTGTTGAATCTGGGATCGAACAATCTGGGCATCTTGCTGGAGAAGCCTATGACCCAAGCGAATACATCTTATCAGTGGGCCAGTCTGAGCCGAGTGTGGGGCAGCCAGAAAGAGCAGAATTGTGTGTGATTCAGGGGAACAAACTTGAACAAGGGGCAGATGATCTAACAGCTGTGGAGGAGGATTTTGCCAACCTACAGTTTTTCAACGACCAAGAACCAGGGGACATAGCTGTCAATTGGTTTGAATATGAGGAGTCGGCAGAGGCCACTGGGTGGTTAGATGATCAGCCAGACGTTGTGGAATTTCAATCAGAGCAGAGCCCGGCAGGGGCGGGAGTATCATTGATGGTCGGAAGGGCCGAGAGTCGGACTACATTGCCGGAGAGCGCCGGTACAAAGAATTTCGCTCAGAACCAAGACATTGTGAATGTAGGGAAGACTGAACAACAAACCGTGCTAACACAGGCAGAGCAAGACAAGAATTGGGATTCTGAGAGAGTCTGGAAAGCCAAAGCCCATGAAGGGATTGAGAGTGCTGTGAGCGCGAGAATTGAAAATGCTGTGAGCATGTGGGATGAAAGTATCGAGAGTACAAACTTGCCGGAACCAGATAGGTGCCTATTGAACGCTAGCTGGATGTGGTGGGAAGACGATGACTTATGTCTTGCCCACACAGACGAAGACTGGGTAGGCAACCAACCAGACGGCACTTGGTACCTCGAAGAGGTAGACCGCATGACCAGAAGCGGGCGGTACTTCAAGCCCCCACACCTTGAACAGCCCGAGACATCTGGGAAAGACAGGGAGGCTGAGAAACAGAGAGAGAAGCAGATTGAAGAAGAAGCTGTGCTCAAGCAATTGAAGAAAATACAAGTAGACATCTCCATCTGGGGACTGCTTATGGCATCGCGGGTGCACAGACAAGCTGTCCTGTCTGCCATGGACAAGGCCAAACTCTCTATAGATACTACACCAGAGCAGTTGGTTGGGCTGGTCTTTCCGGGAGGAGGTTCCCCGGCATTGACCTTTTCAGATAAGGAACTGCCGCCTGAGGGCGTGGACCATAACAAGCCTCTCTACATTTCCGTGGAATGCAGGGACAAGTGGATACCGGTGGTACTTGTTGATCTGGAGTGCCATTAATGTACGCCTTGACCGAGCAGCGTATCTGTCGGGTTGAAGCCCGGGGACTTCGTTCCGACTACTCAGGTGATCAGAGCATACGACAACACCAGCAGAGAGGTGATGGGGACTATCAAGATTCAGACAAAGGTTGGACCAGGACAACACAACATTGAATTTCATGTCTTGGACGTTCCTACAACCTTCAACCTACTCTTGGGGCGGCCGTGGTTGCACCAAGTGAAGGCAGTCTCTTCCACTTTGCATCAGATGGTGAAATACCCCTATGGAAAGGAAGTAGCTATTGTGTTTGGGAATTCATCCATCCATCCCCCGCCGGAAGTGTCTACACCGGTTTTGGAAATCGAGCACGGCGCGGAGGATGTGTTCTTATCAGGGTTCACTTTGGCAGAGGCCCGGGTAGTGCAGAATATCATGGCTGTGAATGAAGGTATGTACATCAGTGCTCAATCCGTCTACCTCATGAACAAGCTACAACATATCCCGGGGATGGGATTAGGAAGAAGCGGCAGGAAAGGTGTTGCTGCATTGGCCGAAGTGCCACATAACCCGCATACCTTTGGACTGGGTTATCTGCCCACCAAAGAGGACTGGGTGAGAAAGGGAAAGGAAATGGCCGGAAGAGCCAGAGCAAAGCAGGCTGGGAAGCCTTTTGAACTAATGCACAGGCCCATCCAGGGTACCCTGAATGGACGCTTCGTCCGGGAGGGGGAAGACTTTCCATTTTGTGGCTTCCCAGAGCCGTGGATAAACGCGGAGAAGAAGCGCGTGCCAGGCTTCGAAATCTTCTTCGACTTGCAATTATCCGGGATAGCGTTGCCAGAGCGATGCAGACCCATTGGTGAGGTTGAGCGGTATAAAGGCGGTGGATCCCGAGGGCCTGAAATTTGAGATGGGGCTAGCACTGGCATGTCTACTCTCTGATCCTCCGATCGGCCAAGAGTGCTTGGGGGATAACTTCGCGGTTTCCATGATTGGGGATGAAAGCAGTGTGGGCCTACCAATGACTATCTTGGATGCATCAATCGCACCCTCTCACTTGGCAATGAGGAGGATTTTTTTCAGCGGCAAGATTGAGCGGTGGAGCCGGAGTCTGATTCCACCGAGTCCTGTGAGTCGGAATCAGATTCCAGCTCGACTGAGTCTGAGTCTGGTACTCCTGGGGATGTTAACCCGGATGCCACAGTCCTGTCTAGGTCGTCTTTTTGCTTTTCATTTGAGTCTGTTGTAATCGATGAATCAGACGATTTGGATGTGCCTAATGAGAATGAAATACCTGTGGTTTCCGAGTACTTTTCTGTGCCCTTGATCTATTGCATTAATTCAGACTTTCAAAACTTTGATAAAAATGACGAGGACGAAATTCCCCCGGTTTTACAACGTTTAATTAAGCAAGAGCAAGAGAGATTTGTTAAACCATTAATGGATGAAATCATTACCGTGAACATTGGTACTGAGGAGGACCCGCGGCTGGTCCAGATCGGGTCCACGTTGTCTTCGGAGGAATGCGAGCGCTTAGTCGCTTTATTAAAAGATTTCAAAGATGTTTTCGCGTGGTCCTACGAAGACATGCCTGGAATCGATCCTAAGATTGTCTGACATCGGATCCCCTTGACCCCGAGGCCCGACATCAGCGAAACTTCAGAGGATCCGCCGGACTGGGCTCTCAAGATTAAAGAAGAGGTCACCAAGCAAATCGAAGCGGGCTTCCTGCTAGTATCTGAATATCCGACTTGGTTGGCCAACATTGTTCCGGTACCGAAGAAATATGGGAAGATCCGGGTGTGCGTAGACTTCAGGGATTTGAACAGAGCTAGTCCGAAGGACGACTTTCCCTTGCCACACATCGATGAGTTGGTAGATTTCACAGCAAGGCACGCTTTGCTCTCGTTCATGGATGGTTTTTCAGGATACAACCAGATAATAATGGCGCCCGAAGACCGGGAAAAGACTGCATTCACCACCCCGTGGGGGACATACTGCTATAGAGTCATGCCGTTTGGGTTGAAGAACGCTGGAGCTACTTATCAACGGGCCGCGACCACAATACTGCATGATATGATCCACAAGGAGGTTGAGGTGTATGTGGACGACATGATTGTCAAGTCCAAAGACAGAGAGGGCCATTATACCGCCTTACAAAAGTTCTTTCAAAGGATCAGGGAATTCCGGTTGCGGCTAAACCCACAAAAATGTACATTCGATGTTCTGGGGAAAAATCTTTGGGGTTTCGATTACGAGAGGGCATCGTAGTCGACCCTTCCAAAATCAAGGCCATCCTAGAAATGCCCCCAAGGTGAAAAGGAGGTGCGAGGCTTTCTGGGTAAAGTGCAATTCATAAGACGGTTTATCTCAAAATTAACCTTGACTTGTGAACCACTTTTTGGTCTCCTGAAGAAAGGAAAGAAGTTCCAATGGGACGGCTGATGTCAAGCTGCATTTGAACAGATTAAAGAATACCTACAGAATCCGCCCGTGTTGTTACCGCCAGAATCGGGGAAACCGTTGATTTTGTATCTGTCAGTGACTGAGACTACAATGGGTTGCATGCTTGCGCAAGAATCAGAAGATAGGGTGGAGAAAGCCATCTATTATTTGAGCAAGAAGATGCTGGAGTATGAGACCCGATATACACCGCTGGAAAAGGCTTGTTTAGCTTTGGTATGGGCTACCAAGAAGCTATGGCACTACCTGTTAGCTCACTCTGTAATGTTGGTTTCACGACTCGATCCCATCAAATATCTTTTCGAGAAACCAGCACTTACGGGTAGGCTAGCTCGTTGGTTGCTGTTGCTCTCCAAATTTGATCTCACATACGTGACACGCAAGTCAGTGAAAGGAAGAGCAGTAGCAGAATTCCTTGCCGACCACCCGGTTGAGGGGGATGAAGCAGTTGAATACCTGTTCCCAGATGAATCAATTTTGCATATCAACGACGAATTTTGGACGATGTACTTTGACGGAGCGTCAAATCAATATGGGTATGGGATAGGAGTGTTGCTGATAGCACCTGACAATTCCCGTATCCCGCTAGCCTTCAAACTCCGATTCAAAGTCTCGAACAACGAAGCAGAATATGAGGCGTGTATCGCTGGCTTAGAAGCAGCCCTAGAACTAGGGGCAAGACGGATGAACGTCATCGGGGATTCGAACCTTGTTGTGTCTCAAGCTAAAGGAGATTGGAAGGTGAAAGAAGAAAAGATGATGATGTATCACCAAACCTTGGACTTGCTGATTCCTCGGTTTGAGAAGCTAAGTTTTACTCATCTACTAAGAGAGAACAACAGGTTCGCAGATTCTTTAGCAACTCTATCTTCTATGATAGACATCCCGTGTGGAGTCCAGATGCGTCCAGTCATCATTGACCAGAAATTTGCACCTGCCTATGAGTCGATTGCAGCCATAGATGAAGTTCAGGACGAAAACCCCTGGTATTACGACATTTGGAATTTCTTAGAAAAGGAAGCATACCCACCAGGGGTAAATGCCAAAGACAAGAGGGCAATCAGGAGAATGGCAGTTCAGTTTATCATCTGCGGGGGTAAACTGTATAAACGGGGTCATCTGGGAATGCATAAACTGTGTGTTGATGCCGAAGAGTCAAAACGTCTGATGGAAGCCATCCACGGGGGAGAATGTGGTGCGCACATGAATGGGGTAATGCTGGCACGGAAGATTCTCAGACAGGGTTATTACTGGTCCACCATGGAGGACGATTGTATTGGTTTCGTCCGGCGATGCCACAAATGTCAGATTCATGCAAATCGCATGAACATTCCGCCGTCAAAGCTGTACAACATGACTTCACCATGGCCATTTTCAGTCTGGGGAATTGATGTAATCGGAGCTGTTACGCCAAAGGGGTCGAATGGGCATGAGTTCATCTTAGTAGCGATAGATTATTTTACAAAGTGGGTTGAAGCCCAGTCTTATGCGGTGTTGAAGGCTTCGCATGTCGCAAAATTCATCAAAAACAACATCATCTGTCGCTATGGGGTCCCAAACGAGATAATTTCAGATAACGGTTCCCACTTCAAGAAGGAGGTGATTGATTTGTTGGAGAAGTACAATGTGGCTTTTCATAAGTCATCCACCTATCGGCCACAGACCAACGGGGCAGTTGAGGCCGCCAACAAGAATATCAAGCGCATACTACAGAAGATGGTGGAAACCTACCGGGATTGGCCAGATAAGCTGCCATTTGCTCTGTGGGGCTACCAGACTTCAATCAGAACTTCTACTGGGGCGACTCCGTACTCATTGGTTTATGGGATGGAGGCCGTTCTACCTATCGAGATTGAGGTTCCGTCATTACGAGTATTGGCCGAGTGTCAAATAGCCGAGGCAGATTGGCAGCAGAACAGATTTGAGGAACTCATGCTTTTCGATGAAAGAAGACTGAAGGCACTGTACCACGTCCAAGGATATCAGCGCAGAATTGCCCGGGCTTTCAACAAGAAGGTTAAGTCCAGGAATTTAAAGGAAGGAGATTTGGTGCTCAAGGATAACCGAGCTCCCATCCACGACCCAAGGGGCAAGTTCAGACCCAATTGGACTGGACCCTACATCATCAAGTCAATCTGGTCAGGTGGAGCTGTGGTTCTGATGGATCTAGATGGCTTAGAGTTTTCCCAACTGATCAACATGGACAAGTTGAAGAAATATTACCCCTGAGAGGCTCGTTAGGCCGAAAACCCAAAAGGGCGACCTAGGCAAGACTCAGAGCACAAAAAAATTGAAATTATAAAAACTGAGCTCGCAAGGTTGAAAACCCGCAAAGGGCGGCCTTGGCAAAAGTTAGAGCGCAAAAGGAGAGTGAAAATACCCCAGCGAACCTAAGCCTGAACTACGTAAGGCTTGATTCCCATCTTTGGGATACATAGGCAGCTTCATCCTGAAGCTTAGCCACAATCTTTTCCCCGATCAACTTTGTCCATTTGATCATCTCAGTCATCTCTATTCATCAGCATTTATCGTGATCTCCGGTACAGTGCTATCCAGACTAGGGGCAACTTTCCGTTGCTATGAATTGCCGAGGCATTTTTCAAACTAGGGGCAACTTTCCAGTTGCTAGGATCCGGGGTTGTGCATCTCAGTGACAAATCTCAGGCGTGTCCAGTTCTGATCCATATCGAAAATAGTTTTGAAAAGTTTTAATAAAAGTTGACTTTGTTCAAATTAATCTTTTTACAACTAAGACCATTTTTGGACCAAAGCGGAGAATTTTCAGTATCACAACCTTCAATTTCATTGATTTCAAAACAGAGTTCTCTGGCTCTTGCATACAATTGAGGTTGTTTTTTATTACACTCGTGCAGAAAACTTGAAAGTACTAATAAAGCAATAAATCTGGGGCATAGTCAAGTCAGGTGTCCCTGCGCCCCCTCCCAGAGCTAGTAGAAGTTTCTGATGCCGACCTAGGCCCAACCTGTGCCTCTTCATTGAGCCAATCCCAGCACTCGTCGGATAAAGTGCAACTGAAAATAGGGGCGGGGGGCAGGAGCTCTCTAGTCCTCCAGGCCGTAGTATATCGAACAAGGTGTGCGCCTCGAACCGGGAATGTAGCCGGATACTCTATCCCCTCCGGAGGGCAAGTCTGATCATGGCCGAACTGGCGCAGAATGCGGAATGGGAAATAGAATACACAATGGGTCAGGTCAATCAACCGGATCCCAGTATCCTGGAACATGCTATAGCTCATCGCCGGAAGGTTAAGCCAAGGACAGCGCCAAGCAATGCGGTCAGCAGACAAATTGCACATCCATTCAAACCACCATGCCTCATCAAGGGCTCCGACTAGGCGTTGTCGAAAGAAGTAGCCGCGGGCTGAGTAAGCAGGGCAAGAGTCCACAACTTGCAATTTATCCATCAACCATATCTGGGGAGGGATGGAAAATGAGAGAATAAAGAACAGAGAGATGTGCGATGAGAGAAAAGTAAGACAAGGGTTTTATGAGAAAAACCGAGCTTGAGGGCCGAGCGATGTGAGCAAATACATATGTGAGCTTGGGTGGGAAACATTACCTGCAGCAGTAGTGGACTCCCTACAAATCTGGTTGTCTCCCGGCGGTAGAAGGCATCCAAGCCCATCAGTGTCTCAGCCAATGTCATGGCAATACAGCTCTTTCCTTCCCTCAAGCCTTGAGTGACTTCAATCAAACGGATGCTAGCTCCTCCGGAGCCCGAGACAAACAGAAAATGAGATAGCATGCACAAGCAGAGGGCATGTTGTCGGAAACCTTGCCAATGATGGTCGCTGCGGTCACCAGCATCGGAGAATCGGTAAATCAGGCTCGGGATATCCAACATTCCGTTACAAATCAGGGATCGAGCATCATGCGCGTTGAGACCGCACATCCGCCCTAAAGCTTGGGCATGGCCAAAATGAGACTGAGGCAAGATCTCTTCTGGACATTCAAACTCCATCAAGACTTGAAAATCTTCAAAAGTAGGACATACGTCTTGCCCCTCGAAGCTGAAGACATGCGTTACCGGGTTCCAAAACCTCGTCACGGCATGGAGGAAAGGAAGGTGCAATGGAGTCCGACCCAGCGTGAATAGTGCATTCAAGCCGAAACCCCGAAAGTTCAACTTTTCCGAGCCATCTAAAGAAGAGATCCAAGATGTGAGATTTTCTACGAGAAATGCCTCCATTTTTGTGCAAAAAAATGATAAAATGAATGAATCCCGAAGTTGAGGCTTTTATAGAGGATGGGACACTATTCAAGGGACACGTGTCAGAAATTTGGTGGTTGCTGGCATAAGTGGCCGGCCAGCCACCTTTTCTAGCTGGCCGGCCACCTTTTCTCCCTCAAAAACCAAAAGCTGGTCGGCCATACTCCAATGTATGCCTTTGGCACTGTTTTACCCTCCAGAAGAAGGTTCAGGGCATTTCCTCGCATCCAGTGGGTCGAAGGCCTCCATTTCCCCTTGTTTCGGATGTGTTTCGTCATCCAGATCGTCTGGAGTGCGTTTTTGTTTTGTTTAACATTGTTGTATTTTGCTTATCGAGTTGTTGTTTTGTTTATCGAGTTGTAAGTTTTGTCGAGCTATCGTATTTTGTGTTTTGAGTCGTTACTCGTTGTTTACGCAATCTTGTTAAGTTTTGTTTATCGAATCGTTAACATTGTTGTATTTTTCTTATCGAGTTGTAAACTTGCTAAGATTCTGTTATTTCTTAGTGAGTCGAGTTTGGTTTTTTGCGTCGGTTCATTACCTGACCTGGTAAATACATAGTGCACATTTCCATTCAATCCCATTTTTGTGTAAAATGATGCGATGCGATGTTGAGAGCATAAAATACAACACTTTTTCAAAAAAGCTGTTTCATTCCATCATGTTTTACAACAAATAAAGGTACAAGTTTTACAGAAAATAAAACTGCCTAATAATATACAAAGTGCTACAAACTACTAGCAAAAAGGAAAATAAAGCAGGAAACAGCAGCATCAATGCCCCCAGGAGCGGGAATGGGGGGCCCTCCCCATCCTCTTCTGCGGAATAATCTCTGCACCACCATCATCATCCGGGTCGGAGCTGTCATCCTCAGGATCCTCCTTAGCCTCGCCTCCGCTCCCGGAACCAAGACCGGAGTCCCCCTCCTCAGCAGATGTCTCTGACTGACGATCTGCAACCTCCTCCTCCTCATCCTCCTCGGGCTCCTCCTTGATAATGGGTGCCCTGCGTCTGCGAGATGGTCCCCCTCCTCGAGCCCCTCGGAAAGGCCTGGATGGCCCAGCTCCCTGAGAAGGCCTGGATGGCCCAGTGCCTCGAAAAGGTCTAGACGACCGACTCCCCTGAGAAGGCCCGGGTGGTCCGGCCCGCGGCGGAGCATATACAGGAGGCATCTAAAAATGAAGAGTTCAATACATCAGTTCAAATATGAAAATCAGACGCAAGTACAGTATGCGAGTGGGGTATGTGTCAGATGTGCTCTACACAAATAGCCTATCAATGCAGTAGAATGTTCAAAACCAGCATGCCATCAGAAGTGTGATAAATACAAGAAAGATGAACAGTACCTGCACACCCATAATGGCCAGTTGTGCCTCCATCCGTAGGATCATGCCCTCAAATGTGGCCAGCATGCCAAGCATCTTATCCACGTACTCAACAGGAGGCTGCAGATACAAATGCAAAACTATCAGTAAAGGAATGAATGCCTAAGTATCCGACTGATAAATCAAAGCTGTAAAGCATACCGGTGGTGAATCAGGATCCCTGACATATCTATGATCAGGAAGTGGAGGCTCCAGCGAGACCTGGTAAGGAGTCCCAAATCGCCAACTCGTCAACTCGGTTGGCATGTCTGGCCACCCAGGATGATGAAGAGTTGGAGGGATCGGGGGAATCGAGCCACCCCCACCCCTAGAAGTACCAGCCCTACTAGAGGAAGGGATATCTGTAACACGAGCCTGGCTCGAAGATGGCGCACCAGCAAGCCTCAGTGATGGAGTACGCACTCCCGTCAAGGGAGGCATCAAATATGTATGACGATAAGTGGCGTAGTCCCCCTCCGTGAGGTGTAGCAAAGCATCAAAGCCCAGCATAGCACTGACAACATCCTGGGCAGAGAGCCTATCAGCAGTCCGCATAGTGACTGGAGGTGCTGTGGGAGGGTCCTGAGAAGTATACCCCCATACCTGACGCAAAAATCGTTCCCCCAGAAACCATGCTCTACCAACCGGTCCTTCGAACAAGATCCTGTACTGGGAATTACCTATTTCTCCGGCATACTGAAATCGGAGACTGTCACCCAAGGACGACCAAGGCTGCCATGTAATCTGCAAATGACCAGTGCATAAATCAATCAGAAATCGGGTATACACAGGGCAGATCAAAAATGAAAACGGAAGGGACTGAGAGTTTGAAATACCTCCGTCCTCCGCACAGTGTCGAAATACTGCCGAAGATAAACGAGAGTCTCTCGGGGTCTCGGCCGCTGCTGGCCCTCGAATACCAATGAGTACGGGGTCATGACGAGCCCTACCACCACCAACTCTGGGGCTAACGTCGGGAAATATACGTAGACCCATAACTGTGAAAAACAATGCAGAATGTGAATACCCAGTGCTGAGGGCAAAACACAGAATGCAAATTGCGCCGTGCGTGCAGTGTACAAGTAATGAGGAGCAGAAATGTAAATCAAGAGGATAGAAAGTACTTCCCAAGCTCTCTAATAACCGCTAAGTAAGTCTCCCTGCCCGCGGGAGGTCGCGCTCATATAGCAGTAAAGGGTAGCCAGGCCGGCGCCACCCCAGTCGTACTGTCTGACCTGTGATAGGTCCACCAGAGCACTCAACAGATACAGCCCAACCGTATTCCCTCTGTCGGCGAATAGGGTAGTCCCAAAGAGGAACATAAGGAAACCACGGGCATACTGCTCTGCCTCCTCAGGAGTCGCGGGCTCCATCTCCGCCCTCCGAAAATGGGAGGAAAAACAGGTGTATCGAACTCTCCCTGAAGCTCGGTCAACGGGCGGGCAGGCCCCCAGCAAATGTATCCAAGCTGCCTCCCATTCGCCCATGTCCTCGTCGTAAGGAATGGGCCAACCTCCTATGTCCAGGCCGGTCAATACGGCGAAATCCAGCGGGGTCATGGTCAAATCCCCAGTAGCGGAAAAATGAAAGGAGTTAGTGGTGTCCCACCATCTCTCCACCAAGGCTGCCATCAGTGTCCTCCTGGCAGGGCAACGCGATAACCCCATGCAAAAGGACCCAAACCCCGCCAGATCAACTAAATCCCGGACAGCCTCCGGGAGCTCAGCATACCAATCTCTGGCGGCAGTGGAGCCATATCCCCGCACAGTGCGAGAACCAACTTGCATTCAGAATGAATACATGTGTCAGTATGAAATGAATGAGCCGTGTACAAATGAAATGAATGAGCCGTGTGCAAATGGAATGAATGAGCTGTGTGCAAGCAAGAAACTATGTGCAAGTAATAGGCTGTGTGCGAAGTGAAGTAAACGAACTGCGTGTTCAAATTTCAGAAAATTCAGTGGGCTGCGTGTTCACTTCAATCTGGGCTGCATATTCAGAAAATTCGGTATTTGGGTTGCGTGTTCAAATTTCAGAAAATTCAGTGGGCTGCGTGTTCACTTCAATCTGGGCTGCGTGTTCAGAAAAATTCGGTATTTGGGCTGCGTGTTCAAATTTCAAATTCAGTGGGCTGCGTGTTCACTTCAATTTGAGCTGTGTGTTCAGAAAATCTGAGTTAGGGCTGCGTGTTCTACTCTCAATCAGTGTGGGCTGCGTGTTCACTTCAATCTGGGCGGCGTGTTCAGAAAATCTGAGTTAGGGCTGCGTGTTCTACTCTCAATCAGTGTGGGCTGCGTGTTCACTTCAATTTGAGCTGTGTGTTCAGAAAATCTGAGTTAGGGCTGCGTGTTCTACTCTCAATCAGTGTGGGTTGCGTGTTCAGAAAATCTGAGTTAGGGCTGCGTGTTCTACTCTCAATCAGTGTGGGCTGCGTGTTCACTTCAATCTGGGCTGCGTGTTCAGAAAATCTGAGTTAGGGCTGCGTGTTCTACTCTCAATCAGTGTGGGTTGCGTGTTCACTTCAATTTGGGCTGCGTGTTCAGAAAATCTGAGTTACGGCTGCGTGTTCTACTCTCAATCAGTGTGGGCTGCGTGTTCACTTCAATTTGGGCTGCGTGTTCAGAAAATCTGAGTTAGGGCTGCGTGTTCTACTCTTAATCAGTGTGGGATGCGTGTTCACTTCAATTTGAGCTGTGTGTTCAGTAAATCTGAGTTTGGGCTGCGTGTTCTACTCTCAATCAGTGTGGGCTGCGTGTTCACTTCAATTTGAGCTGTGTGTTCAGTAAATCTGAGTTTGGGCTGCGTGCTCTACTCCTAGTCGGTGTGTGCTGTGTATGCACCTTCAAATTCGGGCTGTGTGTTCAACAAATCAGTGTTTGAGCCGTGTGTTCAATTCTTAACTAATGTGCGCCGTGTGTTCACAATCAATTAATGAGCTGAGTGTTCAGAAATTCAAGTGTTTAAGCCGCATGTTCAGGATGCAAACAAAGTACTATGTCATAAGCTAAACTGTATGTTCAAGCATGGCAAAGGCACGAAATGCACGAAAAATGCAGAGAATGAAGTAAAATACCTCTCGTGCCTCATAGGAGAGGTGATGCTCTGGCTCTCGTAGAAGTAGATCTCCGGGTGCTCGATCATTAAAGTCAGTGAAATGACGAAAAATAGCCCGCGGAAGAACGTGCACCGGCGGAGCGTATCTCTCGGGAATGAAAGGTCGGACCCTCGGGGGGAGAGTCATGGCATCAAAATCATCCCCGGCGCCTGGAGGACCTCCACCATGAGGAAAATTACCCGCCATTTCAGAAAATCTGCAAAATGAGCAAAAATGAGCCAAAATTAGAAAAAGTCAACAAAAGTCAACTCTCGGGAAATGAAAAAGTCAACAAAAGTCAACCCTCGAGAAAATCTTCCAAATGTTGAGACAAACTTACCTCAAGTGGTGAAAATGAGAAAAGAAGCCCCGAAATCAAAATTTAATCAGTCCAAAGTGCTTGAAATCGAATGTTTTTGCGAAAACAACTTGCGTGGGGCCTTGGAAAACGCGTATAGAGCTCGGATCTGAAGAGGAAAATGGTTTGGAAAGGAAGAGGAGAAGTTTTCGCACCTGTGGTTATGAGCCCGAAGTGATTAGGCAAGAGAATATAAGCAAAATGAGGTGAAATGACAAAATTACCCGCGGAATTGGGTAGGTGGCCGGTCGGCCCCCTTTTCTGGCTGGCCGGCCCCTCACTTTTTGGAAAGTTGGCCGGTGGCCTCCTAGGGGGAAGAAAGCTGGCCAGTGGTCATCCCACATGCCCACCTAGCTCTCTGCAAATTTTCAGGAAGATAGGAGTTCCCGGGACCTGAAAAAGTTCAAGAAAAGTGCACCTTCGGTCGCAAAATCGCCCCGCCGGAACGTCAGCCTCAATTTCTGACATGTGTCTCATCATTATTCACTAAAATCAAGATGTATCCTTTTTGAAAGTGTTGTAACCTCTCCGGGAAGTGAACCGGAGGCCGCGATCGAGTCGCCCTCGCCGAAACGCACGTTTCTCTGCTCGTTATTTCATGTCAAACGGGCACCCTGATTTATGCTCATTTTGCATTGTCATGCACATAACTTGCGTTCTCATGAGCATACTTGCATTATTATGCACATTTCTTGATATTACCATGCCTTTGTGCTTGAGCATGCGTCGTCATGCATGCTCTCTTCTCGCATTGCGATGCATTCATTCGCTGACGCCGCGTGTGCCAAACTTCTGGAATCACAGGAATCACATTGAATATATGTCGTTAGCATATTGTTCTTGTTGAATTTCTCTCTTTTGCAGGCACGATATTGTATGAATGGTTCATTTGAGGCTGGTGCGACCAGACGAATCGCTCAGGTATCGTATCTTCTCCGTGTGAGACGTGACGAGAATTGAATGATTCTCCGCATTCCTAACTGCATGAAATGTAGTTGTTGCTTTGCATTCTTACTTAAAACTGTTGCATCTATTTGCGAATACTTGCTTCATTACAGCTTGCTGCACTTGCATGATCATTGAGTTACATCTGGTTCTGTGCATATCGCTTTGCATTTTTGCCCCCTTTTGCCTGCGGGCACGCCTGCGGGTATATCTCTGTCTATCTTGTATGATTGTCTAAGTCTTCGGCCTTGTCAAAAATGGGTCGTCTCTAGGCTTTGACACTCACTCCCATCACTTGTGACTTCCGAGTTCTGTCAAAGAAGGGCAACTGTAGACACCCCATTTTTGACCGACCTTAAGACTCAGACGTCACTGACTGAATGCTTGGTGATGTTGCATATCTAGGAATTTCAGAGTCGCGGCTGCGAGCCCTGCCTCTAGACTTCCGGACTCTTCCGTGCCTTGCTTCGGTTTGCGAACCAGACTCAATTTTCTCTGTTTCTTTTCCTGAGGGGAGGGAGAGGTCCCATAGACCATCTCTCAGTGGCCGTGGTCTACATTTCGTGGTCGCAGGCCATTTTGCCCATTTCGGAGCCCGGTTCCCGGTTTTCGGAGCCGTCAGGCCGCGTGCCTCGGTTCGGGACTGCCTAACTACCTCCGTTTGCTCCAGTTTTTGGCATGCATTCTATTTACTCCCTTTCGAGGGACACTGGGGTCTGAAAAACCCACTTCGTAGTCGAACGCCACTTTCGGTGCTTAACGGTCAGTTTTCGGGGCCCCGAACTGCGTGTTTTGGCCCCCGAGCATTCATTTCGCATTGGTTTTCGTTTATTTTTGGCAGGTACCTCTGTTTTATCACTAGGAAGGTCACTAAAGGGTGGGAGGCCAGCAATTGTCTCAGCAACCAGTTATATTCCTCCGGCGCCCTCCGACGCCCGTTTTTCTCACTTCCGAGCCAATGTTGACCACCCTAGGGCCACTTTCTTCAACCCCAAACCACATATTTGTGTTGTACACACATAGGAGGATCCTAATATTACATGGCCGGCCAGAAACTCCACCTGACCCTTTTGAACCCCTCCTAAAAATGGCTTGTTCTCTCTTCTGTTTTAGAGTTGCCAATTTTGAACCACATGATTGTGTTGAGGAGACCTGGGAGGACACCAATATCTGGTGGCCGGCCAGAAAATCCACTTGGCCTTTTTGACCCCTGGCCGGCCAGCCATGGGGGGTAGCTGGCCGGCCACCTGCAGCTTTGATACCCAGCCGGCCTGCTTCCTCAGTGTGAGTACATTACAGCTGTATATCTGTTTTTCCCCAAAAATATCTGTATCCGGGGGAAACTTTTGGAGGGAAACAAGGAGTCATTTCCCTTCACTTTGGCCCTCCCTTTTCTCCCTCTCTCTTGCCTATATAGTTGGCCTTCCAACTCTAGAGAAAGGGCTGGAAAAATTGCTTTGAGCATATACATATATATCCCTCTCCATTTCTCTCAAGTTCCAACCCCATTTCCTTCACCATTACCTAGAACCACCATCACTACTCCATTCCAGCAGCAATGAGAGGATTTCCAGCAGCTAAGAGGCAACAAATTTGGTCCAAGAAGCAATAAAAGCATTGGTCTTCAAGGGTAAGCTCACTTCCCCTCTTTTCTAGCCCTATATTGCAACAATTTCTTAGCCATCTTACTTACTGTTTTGGGCTCCGACCCTAACTGAAACTAGGCCTATTTTGAGCTATTCTACATGTTTGTTGTAGGGCTCAACCCTCTTTGAGAGCCCCATCTTACACTTGTTTCAATACCTCTTTGTATGCCCTTATTTTGCATGCTTTTTCTAGCTTATTTGTAATCTGTTTTTGAGCATGTAATAAAATGTAAGTGGGCCTATTTTGAGCCCCTCTTCAACATTGAAGAAGGGCTCAACCTTGTTTGGGACTTCCACGTGTCACTTGCTTCATCACCCCTCTTTGGTCCCTATTTTTGCATGCTTTATTAGCCTATCTTTTTTCTGTTTTTAGGCCATGATCAGAACTGAAAGTGGACATATTTTGTCCTTCTTGGCATGATTTATTAAGGGTCTTTGGCTGTTTGGTGCACACTTTGTATACTTCATGTTATACCCTCTTGTGGCCTCCATCTTGCATTGCATTTCTAGCATATTTGTATACTGATTTGGGGGCTGTCATAAACTGTAAATGTTCATATTTTTGGTCCCTCTTCAGTGTTGTAGAAGGGTATTTTCTTTTTTGGGCTTTGCATTTATTACTTACTTCAATACCCCTCTTGCGGAGCCATTTTTGCATACTTGCTTAATCCTATGTGTGTTTGCTGTTTGGCCCTTTTTATGACTGAAAAATGCTTTTCTTGGGGCTGCCTAGCTTCTGTTTTCACATTCCATGTCCATATTGTGCATGTTTGCATAGCTATAGGCCATTTCGGGCGCCTAATTTCGCATTTCGGGATCGTTTCATGCATTTGGTGTCACTTTGCCATGTTTCGGGGCTGTTTTCCCCCTCATTTTGCTACTGATTTTTGCATGTTTGCATCTCATATTCCATGCCATTTCATGCCTTAGTGCCATTTCCTCGGTTTGCGTGCCCATGTGCACGCATTTCGAGGCACTTTATCTTCATCCATTGGCCTCTTATGTGAGTGTGGCCGAGGTCCACTCGTGTTAGTATAAGCCCATATTGCATTGTATATGCCATTTTAGTCTCGTTGCATTGCGTATGTCATTTTCTCGGTTTGCGTGCCCGTGTGCACGCATTTCGAGGCATCTCATTTTCATCTGATGGCCTCTTATGTGAGTGTGGCCGAGGTTCACTCGTGTTAGTATAAGTCCAATTTGCATTGCGTATGCCTTTTCACGCCTTAGGATCATTTCCTCGGTTTGCGTGCACGTGTGCACGCATTCCGAGGCATATTATTTTCATAGCATTTTGCATGCTAGGTTGTATGTTAGATTGCATTCATGCATGTCATGCATATTGCATTGTGTTTGGGATAGGAGTTAGCCCGGGCACGGGAAACGAGGTGCGTTTCGTACTCCGAGTGACGGAATGTGTCTCAATTTCCCAGTCACCGACACTCCGGATCATCCATGATGGAGTTAGGTTTTATTGTAGCATTCATGTGCATTCATTCTATATTGAGTTGTGTATTTCGATTCCTTAGCCATCATGCATCGATATGCGTGATTGGTGGCACGAGGATCGAGGCATGCATATATTTGTAAAATACATTGCTATGCCCCTTTCCTGCTCTCTGTTACAGCAAAATCAGGAATCAGTAACTTTTCGGAGCTTGGTACGCATTTCAAGAAAAGGTGTAAACAGAGGCTAATCGGGGCATCCCAGTGGATTTTCGCGCAAGGCAGCCCAGACATGCATCATTCATCATCCGGAGCAGAATCAAGGCAGTCTCTGGCTTGCATGCCAGTTTTACAGCTTTCCTTAGTTAATTTGTAAATTAATTAGGAATTTGTATTATTTGGACTGTATTATTTGGATTGTACTATTCTTTTATTTGGGACTGTATATTATTCTTTCGGACCCTCTGTGCGAGGGTAAAATTGTAATAAGTGTGCGTGTGTGTGTGCATGTCTTCCAACCCCCCTTTCTTTCTCCCTTTTATTTACCCGCTTATGATGGTTAGGTTAGGGCATATTTCAATTAGCATACAGTATGATAGCATGTTTGCATTCATTTATCTGTCTTGCATGCACCGGGCTCGGCGCATCATACAAACTGCATTCGTATTTCAATTCCAAAGTTAAATACTTGTTAGTTGTAGCATTTCATATGCCATGTTTAGCATAGCCGAGCCTATCTTAGTTGCATTTTTGCATGTGCTGCATTAGGCATTTCTGTATACTTAGGATCATGCATGATTTCTAATGAGCTTCTGTTTTGGCTTGGAGTACTCGGTGAGTTTTATGCTTTAGCATCCTTACATGAGTGTGAGTGTTGCCATGAATAGCATGCCTACCATGAGGCTATGTGCTTATGTGATATAACTGCCTTGAATGCCTGTGGGTGGAGGTTGGGTTATTTGGACTGGGACAATTCATCAAATGTTTGTTTTAAGCCTACTAGATAGTGGCAAAATCATGTTTTCTAAGCCCACCTGAGGGTGGCAAAATCTGCATTTTAAAGCCTACTTGCGAGTAGCAAACCATTTTCAAATAAACAAACATGAAATGTTTCGTTCCAATTCAGACGACCCGATCTATACTTGTATGTTGTACGCATCACATAGTAAATCTAGGCTAATAACCGGAATAAGAACATACAATGTTTTCAAAAACAGATATCATGATTAGTAGAGGCCGATCTTTGACCGGGCGAGCGGGGGTGCTCACGAAGTGACCTTTCCCAATCGTACCCAAGTTCCTGAGCCGAGGCAACTTTGGTGATGACGGACACGTGGCCTTTGGCACCGAGTCAGGGTTTCCTAAATTTCCCATTAAAAAATATTTAGGTGGCGACTCTGTATCTGACAAAGCAGTCCATGTTTGGCACTTCTTTCAAAAAAATCTGTTTTCTCAAAACGATTTGCCGGATTTGGACTCTTTGGTTCAAGATTAAGAACCGTGACATTTGAGTCCTTGAACTGTAGTGACCCAATATCGAACCAGAATGGGGGGGACTAGCACTCCTCGCCCGGGATGCGTTCGGGGACGTCTATAGTATCTTCAAAACTTCTTTTTGGTGATATATATTTATAGTTTTTGCTATAATAATATTTTTTCAACTTATATTTTTTTATGTTAACATATTTTACGTTACACGATACGATACGCGATACATTAAATTAGAACAACGATACACGATTCGTATCATGATTCGACAACACTAAGTAATGCTTCTCACACAATCCCTGGGATAAAAAAGGGGACCAAATCTCCCCTTCCAAACCAATTCCCTAAAAAAATGAGGCCTTATAGAAGAATTAAAGGCACCTACCATAAGTTAGTTTCAAAGAATATTATCTGATTATCTTCCAGTTGCTGGACATTACAATATTGATGGAAAATCTGTTCCTTTTCCATTTCTCTCTCTGTCTATTTGATTATTAGGGGTGAGCATGGTCTTGAGTGGACTGGATTGGAATAAAACCAGGACCAATCCGTTATCTACGGATCCTGAAAAATTGGAACCAATCCAATCCGTTTAAATCGTGGAACCAATCCGAACCAATCCATTTAAACACGAATTGGATCGGTTTAGGACCACAGATTTACATAATTAAATAACAAAAAATATATATATAACACTAATTTCATAAAAATATAAATATAGCACCATATTAGTTTCACAATAGCAACATGTCTTTTCATAATAACGACAAACTGTTTTAGAATTTAAACAACCATAAGAAAGCTAGTTCCACCATAAGTATTTAGACCATTATAAATTAACACTAAAAACTAGCAAACAAAAGTAATAAAAGAAGATACTATGCAAGTTTAGGTTTGGATTTAAGTTTTATATGAAATAAGAGAAGATACTATGCAGGAGGATGTATAATAAAAATATAGACTATTTGTATACAGTCCAGATCGGTTCCAATCCGAAACCATAGAGTTCAATCCGGAATCAATCCGTGAACTACGGATTTTTAATTTTTCAATCCGGAACAGAACCATTTCAAAAAACCAATCCAAACCTACTGGATTGGATTGGACTGAATCGGATTACGGATTTCACGAATTCCTTACTCAACCCTATTGATTATCATACTTTTTTTTAGTTGTTGTTTTTTTTTTAAATTTATTTTTTTATTTTATTTTATGCTGGACCACCCCCCCTCTTTCAACGGTTTTAGTCCCTTTCCCCACATATTATAGTCTAGAATTTCATGCAAAGTTTCACTAATGCACGTGAAGAGATGTATTTAGTCTCTAGAATTTTCCAGTTCTCTGATCCCAAATATGGGAATACAAACTTGAATTGTATTCTCGAACTTGAATTGTATTCTCTCTCTCTCTCGTGGTTGTTTGTGAGAATCCACTTTGACAAAGTTTGCGGGCCCATGCGAATGCCGATTCGAATTTCCGATTGAGTCGTGTTTAGCAATTTTGCTTTATTTGTATCCGATGGGTTTTCTGCTTTTGTTTTCTCGCTTTCAGATATGTCTCAAATGTCAGATTTTGCAAACTATTCTGGTGATGCTGATAGTATCATTGTGAGAGAGACATGGGCAAGACTCATTGATCAAGCTCTTTCAAGGGGCGGCATTGCTGAAGCTTGTGCAGTACTAAAGAGGGTTGGTTCCCATGTTTATCCCGGAGATAGAGCTGTTTTACCTTTAGATACGTTGTGCCTTCACCTTGAGAAGGATGCACTGGTACTTTTCTTTTACTTTATTTCCATTTTTGTTCCTTCTTTGTTTTTTGTTTTTTGCTGTTTTATTCAATTTTTTCTTATTTTATTTTATTTTATTTTTGTTTTCCCTGCTCCAGTGGTTTCATTTGATTATCATTTTTGTAGGAGTGATTGGTTTCAGGCGTTGAATCTGTTGGAGATGACGATGTCAAGGGCTCTTCTTGCTGCCTGCAAGGGTGCAATTGAACCTGTCTTGAATGATTAATACTAGGAATCATGAAAAAAATATCATAAAATGCTTGATGAAAATTTTGCATCCCTTGATTGGTATGTGATGTTTTCTTGTATGTGTAATATAACGGTGGACAATTTTTCATGATCATTTTCATGATATTTTTTTCATGATATGTAGTATTACTTGTCCTGAATACTTACGACCAGCTGTTATCAACTGGGGCAATTTTGCCATCACCAAATTTGAGATTGCGTCTCCTCCGTTCAGTGCTGGTAATACTTTGTGAGTGGGCAATGTCTGTATTTGCACAAAGAATGAATACAAGTGATACCAGAGCATCTCTCATTCTTGGTGGAACATTCTCACTGGAGCAAACAGCAATATTTAACGAAGGGGTTCGTGACAAGATCACGAGTGCAGTGAACAGGTCAATTTCTTATTCGTTGTTAATTCCACTTGGGTTCATAAAGTATTCATTTGTAGCAATCGTGTATTTGGTTTCAGTTTGTGTTTGGTAACGTTTACGTTTTCAGTTTATATTTACAAAAATTTTATAAACTAGTTTTTGTTTATTTTTTGTTTATTTTTAGAAAAACATAAACTACAAACGCGTTTGGTAATTGACAAAATATTTAAAAAAATTTAAAAATATAAAAAATTGTGAGAAATGGCAAGTGGTGGCAAGTGGCGGCGGAAGACGGTGGTGGAAAGTGGTGACGGTGGGTGGTGGGTAGCTGCTGGTAGTGGGTGGTGGGTGGTGGTGGTGGCGGTGTGTG
The DNA here is from genome assembly GCA_025200525.1 of Camellia lanceoleosa. NCBI lineage: Eukaryota > Viridiplantae > Streptophyta > Magnoliopsida > Ericales > Theaceae > Camellia > Camellia lanceoleosa. The sequence continues at coordinate 42,182,888 of CM045769.1, forward strand.
GGTGGTGGTGGTGGGTGGGTGGGTGGCAGTGGCAGTGGTGGGTGGTGGGTGGTAGCGAGTGGGTGGTGGGTGGGTGGGTAGGTGACGGTGGCGGGTGGTAGGTGGTGGTGGTGGTGGTTGTGGTGGTGGCGGGTGGTGGTGGTGGATGGGTGGGTGACAGTGGCGGATGGTGTTGGCAGGTGGGTGGCGGTGGTGGTGGTGGGTGGTGGTGATAGCAGTGGTGGGCGGTGGTGGCAAGTGGGTGGTGAGTGGTGGTGGTGAAGTGTGGTGGTGGATAGTAGTGGCGGGTGGTGGGTGATGGCGGCAAGAACGGGAGGTGGCTGGTGGTGGCAGGTGGATGGTGAGTGGTGGTGGCAGGTGGTGGTGGAGGGTGGGTGGTGGGTGGTGGTGGCGGAAGACGGTGGTGGAAAATGGTGCGCGGGTGGTGGCTAGTGTTGGATGGTAAAAAAAAAAAAAAAAAACTCAAAACTCAAAACAGAAACACATTTTTTGTGTTTTCATTTTTTGGCCAAATTTATAAACTGAGACCACTAATTTATAAATCAAAAATTTTACCAAACAAGTTTTTATTTAAGTTTTTTAAATTTTTGTAAATATAAACAGAAAACTGAAAACGTAAGTGTTACCAAACGGCTTCGAAATTAAATTTTTTGTTTTTCATGTTATTTTGTTTTTAATGAATATTTTTAAAATTTTAAGCAATTTTTTTTTACTTTTTTAGATGCACCTTACTTAGATGTATTTAAATAGTAAAATATTTGTGAAAAAATATTTAAAAAAATTAATAAATATATAAAAATATGAAAAATGTACTGAATTTTCATATTTTTTTTTATAAATATTTTTGGTATTTAGTGAATTTTTAAAGATTTTTTTTACAAATATTATACTTTTTAAATGTATTTATATTAGATGTGTCTAAAAATTTAAAAAAATTGCTTAAAATATAAAAAAAAAAAAAGTGAAAACAAAAAATATGGAAAACGAAAAAATAGAATTTTTTAAAATGTGAATTTTGAAAACTTAAACTAAATAGAGAATATTTTTTTAGGGATTGAGATGTTTGAATTATATGCATTCATGAAACCATTCGAACCTGCCTCTTGCTGCATTCAAATCTTTTGACACAATGTCAATTTGCTGACCTCATCCGAAGGTTTAAAATTCTGTTTTCAACTCAGCATTTTTTTGTGAGTTGGGTGCTGTAGAAACATACCATTCTTACCAAACCCCTCAACCACTGCAATTTTCAGTTAGGACAGCTAGGTTTTTATAATTTCTTAGTGTCTTTATTCCAATGAAATAGTGCAAAACTGATTAAATCATTTCGAATCGTACTTGTACAATACATATTTACCAACTCATCAATCTGGATCAAACTACTGATTCTTTTCATGGCATAGACCACTGTTAAATTAGCAATTGCTTATGTTAGGTTTTTATTCTTGGCAATCCCGTTTGACAAAACTCCTTTCAGTTGTATTTATTTATTTCAGTGAGGCTATGAGTTTATTAGATGCGAATCCAACCCGAATCGAGCCTTGCAAATCAGTTTGTGATGTTAATGTTTTCAAGATTGCCACTTCGCTGATTATGACGGGGGTCGAGCTGCTCGGTCAGCTCGCGGCCCGAAGCAAAATGCAAAAATGCATTCAAAGTTGCCTGTCCGCTCATGTTATTCTTTTCTAATTTTTCCAGTTTTGGCCTTCCTACTCGAGCGGGGTTTGCGAGCTCACAGTATCTCTGCTATGCCTGAAAAAGTACTGGATGGCGTGATTCCCCGCTCGAGCAAGGAAACGGACGCTCGATCGTGGAGCATTTATGAAATCACGAAATTTGAAGTCTTCACTCGAGCGGGAATTCCCACGCTCAAGCGGACCACGCGAACACAGATTTCTAGACTTGTTAAGGAGTTGGTTTTCTTCTGAAACTAGGATTACTTTTGGTTTTCTATAAATAGTTGGTTTTCTCCCAACACTAAATTACCTCCTCCAGATCTTCTTTTTGGTTCTTAAGGTTTATATTTGGGGATATTTTGTTAGTTTCTTTGATGTTTTTATTGAGTATTCAACTCATGGTTTAAAAGAGAGTACATCAAATGTTTTGTTTGTTATACAAAAGAGAGAGTTGTTCTTTGGTGGATTCTGAAGAATTCGAGCCTGAAGCTTCGATGGATTCTAGAGTGACTCATTGGAAAGACAATTCCGAGGTGAAGATGGGGTTGGAAGAGGCACATAGAGGTTGGTTCAATTAGGCGTTGTGGAGTCGATAGGTAATTGAGAGTATACCTGTGTAAGTCCTTGATATCTTCTTAGTGAATTGTTTTTTGTGGCTGTTGCCTGTGGTTTTTTTATCACAGTTGGAGGTGTCCAATTGTGGTTTTTCCACGTAAAAATCGTTGTGTTGATTTGTCTTGATTGTTTGATTGAGATTGTTTTTTTCTGCTTATTATTGATACATAATCACAAATCAACATCTAGGGTTTCTAGATTTTTCAATTGGTATCAAAGCGGGTCGTTCTATTTTTATTTATTATTTTTTTTAAAAATTCTTTTAGAACGTTCTATTTTTTTTTTAAAAAAATAATTTCTTTTAGAACGAGATCTTGTTTGGTTTGTGATAATGGATTCAATTCATGAGGGAAATTCTATGGTTCAACCACCCCTACTTAACGGATCCAATTATTTCTTTTGGAAAGTTTGGATGAGATCTTTTTTAAAATCTATTGATAAAAAGGTTTGGGAATCCATCATGAATGGGTGGACTGAACCAACAATTACTGTTGATGGAGTAACTTTCCCCAAACCAATTGATAAGTGGGATACAACTGATTACCAAAATAGTAGCTGGAATAATAAAGCTATCAATCTCTTTTGCGCTGTCACACCTGAAGAGTTTAGTCGTATTTGCAATTGTGAAGTCGCAAAAGAGGCTTGGGATATTTTACAAACTATTCATGAGGGCACTCCTTCGGTTAAACGCTCAAAACTTCAAAGGCTCACATCTAGTTTCGAAAACCTTTCAATGAAAGATAGTGAGACCTTTGATGAATTTTATGCGAAGTTAAGTGACATTGTAAATTCCAGTTTCAATTTAGGTGAAAAAATACTGGAATCCAAGATTGTAAGAAAAATTTTGAGGTCTTTGCCCCATCGGTTCCAACCAAAAGTTACGGCCATTGAGGAGGCTCAAGATGTTGACAACCTCAAGCTAGATCAGTTGGTTGGAAATCACCAAACTTATGAGGCACATAGAAATTTCAAAAAGAAACAAAAAGATGTTGTTTTTAGTAGTACTCATAAAGTGGTAGAGGATTCTGATGAGGACTGTGAGATAGATTCCAAGATTATGGATATTTTTGTTGAACAATTTAAAAAATCTTTTTTGAAAACGGATCCTAATCTTTTGGACTCTACTCATGCTCATAAATTTAAAAGCAAAGATAAACTCAAAATTAATTCTATAGCCAAGAAGGAGAAAGTAAAGATACAAGGGAACTCTGAAAGAGTCCAATGCTATAAATGCCAAGGTTTTGGCCACTTTGCTCAAGAATGCCCTACTCGTTTGAAGAAAAAGAAAGTCCTCGCTGTCACTTGGGATGATGAATCAGAATCTGATGAAGACGAAAGTGACGATAAAGATCAAGGCGAAGAGGGACATAAGCAATTCCTTACTTTCATGGTGGCTTCCGAAATTGAAGGACAAATAGAGTCTTCGAAGAGGTCAGTTGAGAATACCACTGATGATGAATCCTCGGAGAGTGATCATGAAGAGCTTGAGCAAGCCTATGAAAAGCTGTATAAGGAGTCTCTTAATTTATTCAAATTGAATGACAAACTCACAAAGAAACTCAAAGCATATGAAAGTGAGAGTGTCAAACTTAAGGAGGAGATTTCCGAGGCTAGGATCAATGCCATCAAGATAGCTGATGGTCAACAGGTTCTTTGTGCAAAACTGTTGACTTATGAGACAGAGAGGAATGAGCTACTGGAAACTCATGCCATGTATGAAGAAAAGATTGAATCTCTCGAGATATCACAAGTTGCCTTGGAAGAACTAATGATCAAGAAAGAGGAAGAGCTCAAGTGTGCCATGATAACCATTGGTCTTTGGAACAAAGGATCAAAGACTTTGGAGGATATCATTGGGTCTCAACAAATCTGTTCAGACAAGAGTGGCATTGGCTTTGGAGATAAGAGAGAGAAAAAACAGAGTGTTTCCACAACACATGATACAAGAACTCAAGGAAAGGGAGGATAAAAGATTCAACAAGAGGAAAGACTTCTCAAACTCCCTAGAGTTGGTAAGGTAAAAGAAAAGAAGGTACACCCTATTTTTATTTGTCATCATTGTGGTATGCATGGTCATATTCGCCCTTATTGTTATAAGTTGCATGGGAAAGTGCCTCAAAAGGGTAGAAATTCAACTTACATATCTAGGCGGAATACCAAGATTCATGAGGGTGTTCACAACACCACGACACTTACCAAGACCGCTAGACCTGATTTTGTTAAGACCAAAAAGATTTGGGTGAGAAAACTTGACTTGTGTTAATGTGTTTACTCTTTTTAATTTTTTTTGGTCTATGTGTGTTTTTTTTTAATGAAAAAAAAAATGTGTGCATGTTTTTTTTGTTTTTTTTGTTTTTTTTTTTTTTTTTGTCTTGCTTTACTGTTGATAACAAAAAAAAAAAAAAAAAAAAAAAAAACCAAAAAAGTTTTTCTTGTATGGTTTTGCAAGCTTGAAATTTTTGAGCAGTCCTTGGTACATATTGGAATTGATGAGAATAACCATTACATATTAATATGTGTGTGCTTTCTATGGTCATTACTCATTATGGAGTATGAGTTCTTTGATTAGTATGTCTTATTCTGTACACACTCTTGGATTAGCAAATATCGGAGTCTTCCGCCTTAGTGATTATTTTTTCCTATGGACTTCTGGCATTGTATCTCTTGCTTTTCTAGAGAAATTGACCTATACTAGCATATCATGGGTGATGTTGAGTCTCTTAACCATCTTCCATCTTTTTGCATCTCCACGGCTTTCCCCTCTATTCTTTGTAGTCTAGCCATGAGGAAAATGCTACCTCAGAATCACCAACCAGGCTATCCTTATTATATCAATGCTTCTCTGGTTCAGTTTCCATACTCTTGAGCGTGTTAGCCGCCAATAAGTGTGCAAAAGAAAAACAAAAAGAATAAGAAAAAAGAAGAAGAAAAAATATGCAAAAGAAAAAAAAAATATGCAAAAGAAAGAAAAGAAAAAAAAAATGTGAAAAAGAAAGAATAAAAAAAGGGATTCGTTAATTGAGAGGGAGCCTCCGCTTTTACTCACCAAATACTCCTTGATTCCTAGTGGTTTGACTTTCCTTTGTTGTGTTTGTCGAACTCTAAGAGTCACACACACACTTTTATCATGGGATCTATGCTTTTCACATAATGCATCACTTTCTTTTATGAGGAATTTTCCAGAGGCTGTGCACATTGTGTTTTCAGGTAATTGTGCTTCTTGGATAGTCTTGTGTGTATTAAGGTACTAATTTGAAATTCCTTGCTTGCTCCACCATATTATTTTTTTGTCTTTTTCTTCTTAGTCACTGTTTTCAGTGTGTGTGGTTGTTTTTAGTGAGGGGGAGTTTGGTTTATTGTTACAAAAAGTTTGTTCACATGATCCCTTTGATTTGTTTGGTAAGGAAGATTGGCTTTAGTTGTTTTGCATGTTGCTTTGCATTCTTGCATGCTCCTGATATTTACATCATCATATCATTACTTGTGTGGTTTATGATCATGCTTTAGTTGATTGAGCTTCTTTTGTCAATTCATGACAAAACGGTGTTGCTCATGTTTTCATGCTACATGTTCTTAACATCTCCAAGTTGCATCTATTCATGTTTTCCATCTCATGCTTCAAGATAATCTTGTCCTATGTTAATTATTTTGACTTATACTATTGTGGGACTAATAGTTGTTTTGGAGATTGTGGTACTAATAATTGTTTTGCAGATCATGACCTTGAGAAAGAAGTTTGTTTGTTGGATGTAATGGGTTGGGATGATTAGGAGTTTATTTGTTAGGTGTGTTTTGTCACGGCATTGCGAAAGGGGGAGATTGTTAGGTTTTTATTCTTGGAAACCCCGTTTGACAAAACTCCTTTCAGTTGTATTTATTTATTTCAGTGAGGCTATGAGTTTATTAGATGCGAATCCAACCCGAATCGAGCCTTGCAGATTAGTTTGTGATGTTAATGTTTTCAAGATTGCCACTTCGCTGATTATGATGGGGGTCGAGCTGCCTACCACCGTGGTTCAAGCAAAATGCAAAAATGCATTCAAAGTTGCCTGTCCGCTCATGTTATACTTTTCCAGTTTTTCCAGTTTTGGCCTTCCCGCCGAAAGCGGTAAAGGGCGCCGAGCGGGTTTATGAAGCTCACAAGATTCTCGCTATGCTGAAAAAAGCATCGATGGTGTGATTCTCGCCGAAAGGAAACGACGCCGATCATGGAGCTCAGATGAAATCACGGAATTTGAAGTCTCCGCTCGAGCAGGAATTCCCACGCTCGAGCGGACCGCGCGAACACAGATTTCCAAACTTGTTAAGAAGTTGGTTTTCTTCTGAAACTGGGATTGCTTTTGGTTTTTTATAAATAGTTGGTTTTCTCCCAATACTAAATTACCTCCTCCAGATCTTCTTTTTGGTTCTTAAGGTTTATATCTGGGGATATTTTGTTAGTTTCTTTGATGTTTTTATTGAGTATTCAACTCATGATTTAAAAGAGAGTACATCAAAGGTTTTGTTTGTTATACAAAAGAGAGAGTTGTTCTTCGATGGATTTTGAAGAATTCGAGCCTGAAGCTTCGGTAGATTCTGGAGTGGCTCATTGGAAAGACAATTCCGAGGTGAAGATGGGGTTAGAAGAGGCACATAGAGGTTGGTTCAATTAGGCGTTGTGGATTCGCTAGGTAATTGAGAGTATACCTGTGTAATTTCTTTATATCTTCTTAGTGGATTGTTTTTTGTGGCTGTTGCCCGTGGTTTTTTTATCACAGTTGGAGGTGTCCAATTGTTGTTTTTCCATGTAAAAATCGTTGTGTCGATTTATCTTGATTGTTTGATTGGGATTGTTTTTTTCTGCTTATTATTGATACATAATCACAAATCAACATCTAGGGTTTCTAGATTTTTCAACTTAGAAATAGAAACAGACACCCACACAGACTTTTAGAAAAGACTTTGCAAACATAGATAGGACTTTTCAAATCCCAAACAACAATAGATTTGACGCATTGTATTTGGAAGGATAAGTTTTGAAGCCAGAGTTCAGACTTTTGAGCAAAACCTTCTATGACAATTTGAAGGTGTACTTGCAACGCAGAGTACACAAAGTAGCAACAAAGTGATAATTTTACATGGGGACCAATTAGGACCTTATGTTATGAACTTTAGAGTTGATTTAAGTCCTACTTTTATGTTTTGTAAGTTATTATATTGCTGGATAGTTTTCTTTCTTTTTCATTATTTGTATTTATTTGTAATGTTTTACCAGATTTTATTTGTTAACCATAGTTGTTGATTTTTGGTTTTGATAGACATGGACTATAGTATAGGTCCATGGTTGTTCTTCTGGGTCAACTTACAGTATCACATTATTAAATTTAAAAAATATATAGGTCCAGTACAGTATTAGTTGTCAAATAGTCAAAATTTAATATTTGTGAATTGTGATTTTAATAAATTTAGGGAATCCTAACAGTATAAATTGCATGTAACCCAACCCAACCCAAACCAAGCTACCCAACCCAAACTAAGCTTTGTATTCCACTCAAGTAAGGTTGGCTACATGAATTTATGAAAATTTCAGATTGCATGTTTTGCAAGTGTAAATCTCTTCTTTCCTCTTATTATTTTTTCTCTGTCCTTTTGCTTTTCTTCTCAAAGTAACTAATGCTTGTGGTGCTCCTCACATCAGGCAAACAAACTTGTTTTAACCCCAAAACCCTAGCCTATCAAATCTCAACAAATCCTCACTGCTCTTACCTCTTTGATGTGACAATCAAAACTTTAACTCACTAGGGTGCAGTGCAAATGTGGTTCAAGAAAGAGTAATCAAAGATATGATAGAACTTAGAAATTTTTCATAAATTTCATGGCTGAGCCAATTGGACCCATATATTCTCAAGGTTATGTCCTATAAGGGTGTTATTTTATGATAATCCTGTATAAACGATTAAACACTAAGAATTTTGAAAGGATTACTCTGGTAGAAATGGTAATCCTGTGTTACGCAGGTCTGCCACCAAATAACTAATGTGCTCTGCATACTTGCTTTTTCTTTCCCTACCTACATTCGGTTAATACCATATGCATAGGATGCCCTTTGGTATGATGACATAATGAAGTGAAAGGTTGATAATTTTGCAGAATTTGCTTGTATGAATAAAAATGTCTTAAAATAATGGTGTGCCTTTTCATGATGATTTGCGAAATCAGAATTTGGGGGCTGATGAATGGGAGAGACAAGTTGATTCCAGTTTTCCATTGTTCAGATAGGGGCTTATCACCTCTTTCATCTTTATACTTTTTAGCAACTTGCTCAACACTAAAATTTGCATTTTATTATGGACTTTGGTATACATTAAGATAGAAAGCTTTTCATTTTGTAATTGTTTTATTGTTGAATTACTTTATTTATTTTTCTAGTGTTTTGCTCATGCTTCAAATTCTGAAGTCTCAATTCTATTTCCTGGATGGGAATGTAACAGGTATATGACTGAAGTGCAGAGGTTGGCTCTTCCCCAGAGAACCAAACAGAGGCTGTCTACCGAGGTTTTCGAGAACTTGAAGAGTCGCTTTTAAGTCCTCTTTCTTTCGAGCGATTTTGATTGTTCTCATTAGATGTCTGGTGTATGATGATTAATGTTTGTTTCGGCATATTTATTCGGCAATAAAAGCATTGTATTTTAGTGTATCAGACAGCATCAAATGACATACAAGAGATGTGTAACAGTGATCTCAGAGAAGCATACAACAATATTCAACCGACTTGGATTCCTTTTGTCTCACATCAACGGCTGTCTGTTGGGGCCAGAACTCCGGTAACAAGAGTGGAACTACTGCTGGCAGGTATGGTTCATATGTTAACAGAGGCAATTATTGCTGGGGTTGTAGTGCAATGGCCCATTCTCAAAGTGAAAATGGATTTGTTTCCATTATTCTGAAATAGTGGGTCCCTCAATCAAGGTAATATTTCCATCATTTGTAGAATTTTTTCTTCTTTTTGGGATTGGAAATACAGTTTATATATCTAGTCTACTCCTAAATATGTGGGGTAGGGGAGCTTCTAAGCGTTGGTTGTGGATTCAACCTGCAACAGATGACAAATTGTGCAGATATAAGTTAAGGGCGCTATCACCCAACTTCGCCTCCGATGAGATTTGAACTATCAACCTCTCCTATGTGAAAGGTGGGTTAGAGCTCCGTTGGCTTATTAGGTTTGATTCATGATTTGTGGAAGAGATAAGAAAGAACAACTGAAAGAAGTTAAATTTGTTTCTTTCGTTTGGTTTTCCTAATTCAATTTCAATATCTAAATATAGTGTATTGTTCAAATACTTTGAAAGTGTGAACAAAATTGAACTCATCATTTGTAGAATTCTTGAAGTACATGGACAAGAGGAAAAAATAAATAAATAATTTATTTTATTTTATTTTTATTTATTTTTGGTTGAAAGAAGTTAAAATTATTTCTTTGTTTTCCTTTTCCAAACAATAAAATCCTGAGATGTAAACATAGATTAGTATTAGAGGATTGATCAATATAGGAATTGAGGAAAAAGACCAATTCTCTCAAATTTAGTTTTAACCAAATAAAAGACGGTGGCAAAATCAAATAGCTTAGTTGGAGTCTTCTTTTGCGGCTGAGAAAGGGTACCAAAAAGCATAGATGCATTAAAGAAATATATAGTTTGACCATTGAAGAATTGAACTTTTAACCGTTGGTAGATGCTCTATCTATAATGTTAGGCCTTGTTTGGCTCGTGATTTTTCAATCACTATTATAAGTGCTTCAGTAGTGGTTGTTTCCACGTTAAATTATTTGTCTTTTAATTCAATTTGTGAATAATTCTAGTTCAATTCTTCATATATTGGGTTAGATTTATAATTGATAGTTTGGGAATTGTTATTGGTTGTTGGTGTTTGTATTTGATATTAATCATAATACAAATCTTATAGAATTTCATATAAACTTGTGGAGTTGAGAGCTATTATGTGATAGGTTTAATTAAGAGGCTAATAATAGAGAGACAAACAAAGGTGAACTTTCACGTAAATACGCTTTTGAAGTTTTGATTCAAATTTAATGCCAATTTTTAAGTTTCTCACCCGTGCTTTGCCTTGCCAAGCTATCAATGGCGAAAAGCAAGAGTTTGTGTTCACAAGAAAAGGATGCTCTACTACTTGCTAGTCGTCAGTCTTCTTTGTAATTGTCCTCCTTGCTTCCCCACAACATGAGGAAGGAGACCCCACAATTAGGGTAAGAAAACCAATATAACCGAACTGACCGATTGAAATTCTAATTTTTGATATGTTTTTCATAATATACAGTCTATTTTAATTTTAAATTTTTTTATATCAATGTAAATCGAATCAATTGAATATTATATTTAGATACTTTTATATTTTAATTTTTTAAACATTATATGATGAGTGACTAATATAGTGTACTTTTTTTTTATAAAAATTTGGAAGGAAAACTTTTATAGAGCAACTTTTATGTTTTTTTCTTTATTTATTTTCAATGTGAAATTTTATAAATTTTTATAAAACCCTTTAAAGTTTCATGCAAATCCCTCTTTTATATCAAACCAACAAAATTGAATCAAACTGTAACACAGTTTATATCGGTTCTCAATCATCAAAACCGAAATAATTAATTTAGTGCTAAGCTTACCTTCAATACCGATTGAATCAAACTGTTTACACTCCTACCCAAAATACTTCTGTAGAGTATAGAACTTGTTTGTTATAACTTATTATAAGTTAAAAATTGATAATTAAAAAGTAGATGTCAGACGTACCCCTCTCAAAGGTTGGCCTTGATGAGAGATAACCAAGGGGGCCCTAACCAGGTGGGTGTTGTGTCGTGCTATTTTAAGTTCATGTTAGAATTACCTCGATATAAATCTAATTTATTCAATTTCACATATAACATTATTGCGTACCTCATTTTCTCACTCCAAAACATGAGTAAGTGGGTCTAATATGCATTTATAAACACAGATTATATTGCTTTGTGTTCAAGAGTGAGAAAATGATGTAAGAAATGGATTTATATATAGCATTGCTTTTTTTTCTTTTTTTTCTTATTATCGTATCGTGTCAATTTTTGTTTGTGTCCAGTTTATGTGGCCTCGTTTGGGAATAAGCTTTTTTAGTAATTTTTTAGTTTTTTGGCTAAAATATGATGTAAAAAAAAGTTAGTATTTTTTTTTTTTTTGAACTCTAAAAAAAAAAAAAAAAAACTAGTATGTTTGGAATGACTTTTTGACTTTTTAAGAAAATATGTGCATGAGAGAAAAGAGAATCTTTGATTTTTTGGTATAGATTGTTAGTTTTTTGGTATTTTTAGTGACTTTTTGACTTTTAGGCTAAAAAGTAATATTGTCAAACGAGGCATTCTCAATTAAAAATGCCATATGTCATTTCTAGCTTGAGTCATGTCGAAATTCTCACCGTCCAACTAATTTTAGCTCATATAGCATTGGTAGGCAATAAATAAGGATCCGATTCAACTAATCTAAATTCGCAATCTAAACTCAAGGCCCTTATAAATCATAAATGTTTAATTAGTAATTTTGCATCTAAAAATATCATAAAAGTAATATTTAACTAATACTTTGTTGTAGTTGGTTCATTTTTTATTTTGTATTATGTTTTGTTTTATTTTATTTATTTACTAGTGTATGCCCGTGCCTGAAGGCACGGTGCAATTAATGATGACATTAAAATATAAATCAAAATTAGAGAGGGATGTATTCAAATTTTTTGTTTTTTTTTTCTCTTTTCAAAGAGTAGGTAATGAATTCACGGGAAGGAAAAAAATCCCTAAATGAAGACATGAAATTTAAATGAAACATCAATTTATTAGTAATCCAAATAAATTTTAGGAACCCCCAAAATTAGGAACATTCATGGCTCTCAAAATGATGTGGACCAATCATATATTTTTATTTTTTTTCTTTCCTTCCTAGACCAATCGCAGGTGAGTGAGAGTTATAAAGTCGTATTTTTTTAAAAATATGTAACATTTCTGATATTTTTAATAATAAAAAAAAAAATCTTCCCAAGATAAATTGCACTTCTCCCAAATTGAAACACTTCCTATCAGAGTATTAATTATATTTGAAACACTTCAATCTCATTTATGCTATATTTGGTACACTGAAATGAGATGAAATTAATGAAATGGTAATTCCTTACACTTTCCTATGGAATGATCATCTCCTTATAATAGTTAATGATGACTCTCATTGTAATGAATTTTTTATTATTATTTTAGTCAACCAAACATGAGAAATGTAAGAAATGTTTGAACTTTATTATAGTGAACCAAATACTACTTAATTGATCAATTATCAGGAGTAAAGTCCTATCAATCAATCGTTGAAACTAATTGATTAAGTGATTTGATTTTCTAAATTATTATGTAAATGAATTATTATATATATACTCTTATATATTTCCCACTTTCAACCCAATTTATAAAAAAAAAAAAAAAAAATTAATTGGAATATTAATTATGAAAGATGATAGTTATTGTTTGTGCACCTATATATGCAAAAATAACTAAAACTTATTTAATAGTGCATGCTTACCATCTCGCACATGATCAACACCACTATAATATAATAGATGAATAGTGATTTGGTAAAAAAAATCAAAGACTCATGTTTCAAAGACCAGGAAAAGTTATTAATTTTTTTTTTTTTTAAAAAAAGAAATAATCGTAGGCCATCACATGCAACAGTTTTTGATAAAATCACACAATGTAAAATTACATCCAAAGAACAAAATATCCTCACAAAGGAGGGGGAAAAAAAAAAAAAACAGACAATTCAAGAAATGGGTATTGATAAGAATACAAACACAATTCTAGATCTTCAATTTGCACGAACAAAATGATAAAATAATAATAATAATTAAAAGGAAAAAAAAAGGAAAAAGAAACAGGATGAATCAATGAATGAATAAGGAACTGGTACAAACATCCATCCAAACAATGGTGTTATAGAGATGGAGGCCAATAGATTTGCGCCAAACGACCGTTGTTTCTCTCTGATTGGTGAGTCCGATTGCCTTAAGTCCACTGTCAACATTGTGCCCATCTATAGTGGCTCTGTCAATTGCCTTGCTCATATAAATCTTCACTCTCTATAATCTCCATCGGATCGTGCTCTATCCATCTGCAGATTCACAAACAAAACAACAATAAAAAAAAGAGCAATCACAGAGAGAGATAGATAGATAGAGAGTGAGTTCTTCATTGATGAACAAAATTGCAAAAGCATGAATAACGGTAATTACCATAAAAAAATCTCACACACAGTCTTCTGAAGCATGTAGTAAAGACTCCGAAATGCATCCTCCCATGCCAATTGTTGTTTGCTTAAAGAAATCCATTTGGACTGAACAAAGAAAAAAAAATTAAGGATTTAAATTTTAGAATTAAAACAAAAAATGGTATTACAAAACGTTACTATTCTTCCATTTTTTATCCTTCACTCTTATGTACGAATTCGTCTACTTTATATTTCTATAAAACAACAAAACCCAATAAAAATACGTCAAAAAAATATTAAGAATTTTCAACATAAAATAAAATCAATAAAAATTTCATAAAATTTAAATATGTACCTGAATTCTGTTGGTGGTGGTCCCTAATTGAATCCTATTAAGAAAAATTTTAAGATGACCACAAAGGGTGAAAAAGAATATTTGCACCTAATTTATAGAGAAATTATTTTCAAATAGAGAAGCATACATATAGAAAGATGGATTGGTTACATAACATAACAATTTTGAATTTTGAATTTGGGTTTTCTTAGATAGATATTGAGTTTTCTTATTTTATAGATATAGATAAAGAAAAATGGTGATACTCATCTTTTTCAAAATCATAAATTATGGGATAAATATATATTGAGTTTTTTTATTTTATAGATACAGATAAAGAAAAATGGTGATACTCATCTTTTTCAAATTCATAAATCATGGGATAGATAGATATTGAGTTTTCTTATTTTATAGATATAGATAAAGAAAAATGTTGATGCTCGTCTTTTTCAAATTCATAAATCATAGAATAGATAGATATGAGTTTTCTTATTATAGATATAGATAAAGAAATATGGTGATTCTCATCTTTTTCAAATTCATAAACGATGGGATATTAGTGTCATCAATTTTGAACTTTAAATTTTATTGCTTGATGGGCTAACCAATTAATTTTTTTTTTGTTTTGTTTTGTAGGAGTGGATGGGTGTCATAAATCATGGGATAGATAGATATTGAGTTTTCTTATTTTATAGATATAGATAAAGAAAAATGTTGATACTCATCTTTTTGAGTGGATGGGTGTCATAAATCATGGGATAGATAGATATTGAGTTTTCTTATTTTATAGATATAGATAAAGAAAAATGTTGATACTCATCTTTTTCAAATTCATAAATCATAGGATAGATAAGGATGGGTGGTTGCAAAGTTTGTAGCTCTTAGGCGGGAAATTCAGGTAGAGTGAGGGAGAATGTTTTCATCTGAGCCATCCATGTGAATATACAAATGAATCATGACCCTTGAAATGTCCTAGTAGGACAATTGTGTCTAACATATTTTTAAAATCCATTCTGCTGTATTATATAGATATATAAAACTTCTTTTACATATTTTTATCAATATGTATATATATAAACATTAATATCTTTCTTTTAATAGATCATGCTACAAGCGGTGAGGGAATTTGATAGGGGATATCAATGATAATGCTCAACTACAAAATTTCGAAGGCTTAGAAATGAAGAAATTAACATCTCACATCCCGATTTTGAAGGTTTGATGTTAATTTTCCCATTTCCAAGCCTTCGAAATTTTGCAGTTGAGCATTATCATTGATAGCCCTTATCAAATTCAGTAATGCTAGCCACTCCACGCCATTTGGAGCATTATCTATTACAAGAAAAATATTAATGTTTATATATATACATATTGATAAAAATATGTAAAAGAAATTTTATATATATTTTCGTAACTTACCAAGTATTTTAAATTCAGTAATTTTTATAAAAGGATCTATAGCACAATCATCTTCACTTTGTGTCATAATATAAATCATGACACTGCAAATTTAAAATACACATAAAAGGTGCATTTTGGAGGTGAATGTTTACTTATATTACATCCCTGCACCAAATAACATATCTAAATATTAATACAAAACAAAATAGAAACTTTATGAAACAAATATAAACCAAATTTTAACACAAGTAGATTTAAAGACCTTATGATAGCTCTATAAGCCTGAGAAATCTTTATCCTGCTATACCGGTCTTTTGCACTCCATTTTTGAGTTGAGGAAAAACTCTTCTTTTTTTCACAGCATTATTTTAAGAAATCACAAAATGTCATTTTATTCACTTGTTTTCTCAAGAATATTTCCAGAGGCTGTCCAACCTTTTTCACAGCCACAAAAAATTGAAAATCATTTTGCACTATAAACACTGGTACTATTGGAGAAACAATATTAGGGTGCGGCCAAATATTGGGGTTCATAAGCATCTCATACAAATTATCAGCATCATCTAGTCTTTCAAAAGCCCTTACACTAACACACTCATGTCCACCTTGAATTTGAATGAAATCATTTAACGTTAGATAAGGAAGAACAACAATGTATCCAACGTTAAATGATTTCATTCAAAGTGTTGTGTGAAGGGCTTTTGAAAGATCAAAATATGCTGATAATTACTATGAGATGCTTATGAAACCCAATATTTGGTCAACCTCTACATTGCTCCAATAGTTGTTCGAGTGCAAAAATGATTTCCAATTTTTTGTGGGTCAGGAAAAATGGACAACCTCTAAAAATATTCTTGAGAAAAAGTGAATAAAATGACATTCTGTGATGTCTTAAAATACTCTCATGGAAAAATTTATATATAAATTTTCATATTTTTTATCAATATGTATATATATAAACATTAATATCTTTCTTGTAATAGATCATGCTACAAATGGCGAGGAGTGGCAAGCACTACTGAATTTGATAGGGGATATCAATGATAATGCTCAACTACAAAATTTTAAAGGCTTAGAAATGGAGAAATTAACATCTCACGTCCCAATTTTGAAAGTTTGAAGTTAATTTCCCCATTTCCAAGCCTTCGAAATTTTGTAGTTCAGCATTATTATTGGTATTCCTTATCAAATTCAGTAATGCCAGCCACTCCTCGCCATTTGGAGCATTATCTATTACAAGAAAAATATTAATGCTTATATATATACATATTGATAAAAATATGTAAAAGAAATTTCATACATGTTTTCGTAACTTATCAAGTATTTTAAATTCAGTAATTTTTATAAAAAGATCTATAGCAAAATTTTCACTTTGTGTCATAATATAAATCATGACACTGCAAATTTAAAATACACATAAAAGGTGCATTTTGAAGGTAAATGTTTACTTATATTACATCCATGCACCAAATAACATATCTAAATATTAATACAAAACAAAATAGAAACTTTACGAAACAAATATAAACCAAATTTTAACGCAAGTAGATTTAAAGACCTTATGATAGCTCTATAAGCCTGAGAAATCTTTATCCTGCTATACCGGTCTTTTGCACTCCATTTTTGAGTTGAGGAAAAACTCTTCTTTTTTTCACAGCATTATTTTAAGAAATCACAAAATGTCATTTTATTCACTTGTTTTCTCAAGAATATTTCCAGAGGCTGTCCAACCTTTTTCACAGCCACAAAAAATTGAAAATCATTTTGCACTACAAACAATGATACTATTGGAGAAACAATATTAGGGTGCGGCCAAATATTGGGTTTCATAAGCATCTCATACAAATTATCCAACGTTAAATGATTTCATTCAAAGTCAAGGTGGACATGAGTGTGTTAGTGTAAGGGCTTTTGAAAAACTAGATGATACTGATAATTTCTATGAGATGCTTACGAATGCCAATATTTGGCCGCACCCCTACATTGCTTCTCCAATAGTACTAGTGTTCAGAGTGCAAAATAATTTCCAATTTTTTGTGGCTGTAGAAAAATGTGGACAACCTCTAAAAATATTCTTGAGAAAACAAGTGAATAAAACGACATTCTGTGATGTCTTAAAATACAACGCTATGAAAAGAAAGAGGTCAACGCAAAATGGAGTGCAAAAGACGGTATATTAGATAAGGATTGCTTATAAACTATCATGAGGTCTCTAAATCTACTTTGATAAAATTTGACTTATATATTTTCAAAATACACCTTCATGATTTATTTATGACACAAAGTGAAATACTTTTATAAAAATTATGAAAATATATATAAAATTTCTTTTACATATTTTTATCAATATGTATATATATAAATATTAATATCTTTCTTGTAATAGATCATGCTACAAATGGCGAGGAGTGACTAGCACTACTAAATTTGATAGGGGATATCAATGATAATGCTCAACTACAAAATTTTGAAGGCTTATAAATGGAGAAATTAACATCTCACGTCCCAATTTTGAAAGTTTGAAGTTAATTTCCCCATTTCCAAGCCTTCGAAATTTTGTAGTTCAGCATTATCATTGATATCCCTTATCAAATTCAGTAATGCCAGCCACTCCTCGCCATTTGGAGCATTATCTATTACAAGAAAAATATTAATGTTTATATATATACATATTGATAAAAATATGTAAAAGAAATTTTATACATATTTTCGTAACTTACCAAGTATTTTAAATTCAGTAATTTTTATAAAAGGATCTATAGCACAATCATCTTCACTTTGTGTCATAATATAAATCATGACACTGCAAATTTAAAATACACATAAAAGGTGCATTTTGGAGGTGAATGTTTACTTATATTACATCCCTGCACTAAATAACATATCTAAATATTAATACAAAACAAAATAGAAACTTTATGAAACAAATATAAACCAAATTTTAACGCAACAAGATTTAAAGATCTTATGATAGCTCTATAAGCCTGAGAAATCTTTATCCTGCTATACCGGTCTTTTGCACTCCATTTTTGAGTTGAGGAAAAACTCTTCTTTTTTTCACAACATTATTTTAAGAAATCACAAAATGTCATTTTATTCACTTGTTTTCTCAAGAATATTTCCAGAGGCTGTCCAACCTTTTTCACAGCCACAAAAAATTGAAAATCATATTGCACTATAAACATTGGTACTATTGGAGAAACAATATTAGGCTGCGGCCAAATATTAGGGTTAATAAGTATCTCATACAAATTATCCAACGTTAAATGATTTCATTCAAAGTCAAGGTGGACATGAGTGTGTTAGTGTAAAAGCTTTTGAAAAACTAGATGATTCTGATAATTTCTATGAGATGCTTACGAATCCCAATATTTGGCCGCACCCCTACATTGCTTCTCCAATAGTACCAGTGTTCAATGTGCAAAATGATTTCCAATTTTTTGTGGGTGTAGAAAAATGTGGATAACCTCTAGAAATATTCTTGAGAAAACAAGTGAATAAAATGACATTCTGTGATGTCTTAAAATACAACGCTGTGAAAAAAAGAAGAGGCTATCCCCAATCTCAAAAATGGAGTGCAAAAGACAGGTATATTAGGATAAGGATTTCTCAAGCTTATAGCCATCATAAGGTCTCTAAATCTACTTCTGATAAAATTTGACTTATATTTTTTTCATAAAGTTTCAATTTTATTTTTGTATTAATATTTAGATATATTATTTGGTGCAGTGATGTAATACAAGTACACATTCACCTCCAAAATACACGTTTTATGTGTATTTCAAATTTGCAGAGTGTCATGATTTATATTATGACACAAAGTGAAGATGATGGTGCCATAGATACTTTTACAAAAATTACTGAATTTAAAATACTTGGCAAGTTATGAAAATATATATAAACTTCTTTTACATATTTTTATCAATATGTATATATATAAACATTAATATCTTTCTTGTAATAGATCATGCCACAAATGGCGAGGAGTGGCTAGCACTACTGAATTTGATAGGAGATATCAATGATAATGCTCAACTACAAAATTTCGAAGGCTTAGAAATGGAAAAATTAACATCTCACGTCCCAATTTTGAAAGTTTGAAGTTAATTTCCCCATTTCCAAGCCTTCGAAATTTTGTAGTTCAGCATTATTATTGATATCCCTTATCAAATTCAGTAATGCCAGCCACTCGTCGCCATTTGGAGCATTATCTATTACAAGAAAAATATTAATGTTTATATATATACATATTGATAAAAACATGTAAAAGAAATATTATACATATTTTCGTAACTTATCAAGTATTTTAAATTCAGTAATTTTTATAAAAGGATCTATAGCAAAATCTTCACTTTGTGTCATAATATAAATCATGACACTGCAAATTTAAAATACACATAAAAGGTACATTTTGGAGATGAATGTTTACTTATATTACATCCATGCACCAAATAACATATCTAAATATTAATACAAAACAAAATAGAAACTTTATGAAACAAATATAAACCAAATTTTAAAACAAGTAGATTTAAAGACCTTATGATAGCTCTATAAGCCTGAGAAATCTTTATCCTGCTATACTGGTGTTTTGCACTCCATTTTTGAGTTGAGGAAAAACTCTTCTTTTTTTCACAGCATTATTTTAAGAAATCACAAAATGTCATTTTAGTCACTTGTTTTCTCAAGAATATTTCCAGGGGCTGTCCAACCTTTTTTACAGCGACAAAAAATTGAAAATCATTTTGCACTATAAACATTGGTACTATTGGAGAAACAATATTAGGGTGCGGCCAAATATTGGGGTTCATAAGCATCTCATACAAATTATCAGCATCATCTAGTCTTTCAAAAGCCTTTACACAAACACACTCATGTCCACCTTGAATTTGGATGAAATCATTTACCGTTAGGTAATGAAGAACAACAATGTATCCAACGTTAAATGATTTCATTCAAAGTCAAGGTGGACATGAGTGTGTTAGTGTAAGGGCTTTTGAAAGACTAGATGATGCTGATAATTTCTATGAGATGCTTATGAATCCCAATATTTGGCCGCACCCCTACATTGCTTCTCCAATAATACCAGTGTTCAGAGTGCAAAATGATTTCCAATTTTTTGTGGCTGTGGAAAAATGTGGACAACCTCTAGAAATATTCTTTAGAAAACTGTGAATAAAATGACATTCTGTGATGTCTTAAAATACAACGCTGCGAAAAAAAGAAGAGGCTATCCTCAATCTCAAAAATGGAGTGCAAAAGACAGGTATATTAGGATAAGGATTTCTCAAGCTTATAGCCATCATAAGGTCTCTAAATCTACTTCTGATAAAATTTGACTGTCATTTTTTTCATAAAGTTTCAATTTTATTTTTGTATTAATATTTAGATATGTTATTTTGTGCAGTGATGTAATACAAGTAAACATTCACCTCCAAAATGCACCTTATTTATAATTTATGATACTTTTATAAAAAAGTTATGAATATATATATAATTTATTTTACATATTTTTATCAATATGCATATATATAAACATTAATATCTTTCTTGTAATAGATCATGCTACAAATGGCGAGGAGTAGCTAGCACTACTGAATTTGATAGGGGATATCAATGATAATGCTCAATTATAAAATTTCGAAGTCTTAGAAATGAAGAAATTAATATCTCACGTCCCGATTTTGAAGGTTTGATGTTAATTTCACCATTTCCAAGCCTTCGAAATTTTATAGTTGAACATTATCATTGATAGCCCTTATCAAATTCAGTAATGCTAGGCACTACTCGCCATTTGGAGCATTATCTATTACAAGAAAAATATTAATGTTTATATACATACATATTGATAAAAATATGTAAAAGAAATTTTATATATATTTTTGCAACTTACCAAGTATTTTAAATTTAGTAATTTTTATGAAAGGATCTATAGCACAATCATCTTCACTTTGTGTCATAATATTATTAACCCTTGTATTGTGTCTTTAGAAAGGGTGGTGAAAAGTAAAAATGAAAAAGAAGTTGAATCTTTGGCAGAACGATTAGACAAAATAGAAGAAGTGCTTGGGTGTTTGGGGGGGGGGTGTAATGGAAGCTATGCAGCAATGCAATGATAAATTGCAAGATCAAAAGAGGTAGTTAGGCATGATGACAAGGAAGGAACCACAGAGTATGTCTAAGAATTTTGTGGTAAGAGAGGCAAGTAATTCTAAGTAAGGTCGTAGAAAGAGTAGGTCTGCCCCAATATGTTCAACGTGTTTGAAGCCTCATAGGGGGTCGTGTCATTGGCTTACTAGAGCATGTTTTAGATGTGGAGAAATAGAGCATCAAGTGAATAATTGTCCAAAGACTTGAGGACATCTCATGTTATTCAATCACTTTAAAGGTTAGTACTTAATAAAGAGATCCATGGTTAGTACTTAACAAAGAGATCAATGGGAACATGTTAAGTACATGCAAGAAGTCTTAAGTTAGAAATTGAATATATATGTCTTTATTTGTATTTGTCTTATTCGATTTTTGATAAATTCAGGATCCATTTACTTGGCCATTTGAAACGTGACCCGAAATTGCTAGAATTGGTACTATATGACTAAGATTTAAACCAATGAAACTAAGCCTATTTAATGTTAGAATGAGAACAATTTAATTTATTAAGACCACATTGTCAACATTTTGACCTCTCAAAAAGGAAGACATGGTATTTTTCGTATATGAACGATTATCAGACGCATAATGATAATTGAGGCTTTTGCTTTTGTTTATGTTTTGTCAAGTATATTAAGTTTGATTATCTCATGTACTTTTGTGGACATGTTTGTGTAAGATAAGAGTTATACACCACTGCAGTAGAATTACACTCGTATCACACCCTTTTTGAAATGTGGAAATCTCAACTGACGAAATACTTAACAGAAGTTTAGCCTCAAGACTAATTTAATAATAGTTTTATGGTCATTTGATAATTGAAAAGAGTTATGTACGATAAGAATTTGAATATCGATTTGCTCAATTAGAAACGATAATGTGGATTATTTAAGAATGACATCAACAACTAAAAGGAGGGAAGGTTGATGATGAAAGTATGAATTAGTTTCAACAATCATTTGGTATAAGAAAGATTGTCAAAATAGTAAATTTTGATTTAACAAAAGTAGACTAGCTCGTAAAATTGTAATTAGGACAAAGGAATCAGACATTGTGAAAGATTTGAAATTGAAAGCAAAGATCCAACCAAAGACTAAGAAAGAAAAATTAAAGAAGGAAGTTTGAGATGTAAGGCGAAGATCAAGGTCAAGACCCAAAAAGAATAGTAGGAAATAATTATATCAGAGTGCGCAACGGAAACAAAAAGAACAGTACCATAAATCAATTTCGAGGATGAAATTTTAAAATGAAGGAAGAATCAGAAGATCTCGAAGGTTGACTGTTTCAAGTCGCGTTAGTGGAGCTTCTATAAATCAACAACAAAGTCAGGTAATCCTAGATGAATGGTTTTAAAGTTTTAGAATAACAAAAAAGGGCCCCATACTCTTATTTCTTCACCCTTATTCAATTCTATCTCTTTCTCCTTGCAAATAAAATATTATTTATTTTCTAATTTTGAATTGCTAGTGGATTACTTCAATTTGATGTCAAAATCTTTCGTAGCAACTTTTGAGCCCGTCCAAGAATTTAGAATAACAAAAAAGGGCCCCATACTGACATATACGACATAATTGTTACCTTCATCTACCTCATGATCATATATCGGCATTGGTAATACCAAAATTTAAAAAAACTTCACTGAGACTCGCCTCGATACTCGCCTCGCCCTGAGGGTAAGGTAAAAACGCATCAAGGCTTTGATTTTAGGCTATACTCCCTAAAAGCTTGCGCATGACAGTCTAAGGCATGCGCTGTAGGTGCACCTTGTGCATAAGCATATGAGTCGTATGCATATGAAGAGGCTGCCTTAGGCTCTTATTAAACTTAGTCTAGAAGATGGTTTAAATATAAAAAACAAAAAATAAGAAAGAATCCTTCTTGCAACTATGTTCTATAGAAAAAATTAAGTAAATGACCAATTAAGAAAAAACACAAAGTTAATGTTCAAGTGAGAGGCTCAATTACTGAAGTTAAGAATATCAATTTCACTTTCAAAGAAGGCAATCTTCATTCTTTGCATTGAAATATTCAACGCGTTAAGGAAAAAAGTATTTACAGCTTCATATTTAATTTTTACTATTTTAAAATATTTAATTTATTTAATAAATATTATCATTTAAAATTTGAAACTCCTACACCTCGATGCCTTCAAACTTACGCCTCACCTCATGAGTGGTAAAACACCTCAAGTTATGCATTCATCTCTAAAAACTTTAGGTAACACTACTCTACAAGATCGAGGAGATAAGGGAGATCACTTTAAATTTAATGATGTGAAGATTATCATGATAATATGACAATCTTTATCAAACCTTCAGTTGCAAAATTCAAACAGACAACTTCTCCAACAAGAGGCAATTAATGCAACTTGGTATGACAAGCATTCAACCTAGAATAGATTAAACTTCATGTGAACTGAAAGAAGACAACATAGCCTTTAAACTTGATGCTCAGCACCTAAGATTGCTGAAAGCATTTTATTTATGAAAGTTCCTAGTGTCAAATGTATCTATATTTTGTATTGTTGTACCTTTCCATTTTTTTAGTAAAGTGTTGAGGCTTCAAGTAAATGGGGATCCTAATTTGTCAACATAATTAATAGGAAAAGTTCTAAAAAGTTCCTGGTTACTTTCTCAGCCGCAGAAAAGCTATGAATAGGCCTCACCAAAACAAAATAAGATCAATCCCCTATAAATAAATTCAAGTTGAAAGAATCAAAAGGGATTTTTCACTTGGCCTATTATTCAAGACATATACTAAAATTCTAAAACTTAAGCATTAACAAATTAGAGGGTATAGGCTGTTCTACTGAAAAAACCAACATGTACATAAACAACTTTGTATATTTTCCAAACCTCCCATACCTCAAGATGCTGAGCAGCTTCACCAGTCAAAGCAACAGTGGCTGTAGCCAGTCCAATCAATCCTCCCTTAAAATAAATAGAAATCAAGATTCAAAATAAATACCAAAACCATGGAAATTCAAATATACACACCCTTGAAAGGCATGTACCATATACACCCTTAGATATGCCATTTTTGTGTTAAAAGTTATTCATTGTGACATTATTTTAGTTATAACTCGTAAGTTCTTTGGTTATGACATATTTTTTTAAGATAGGACTCAGAAAGTATCTTGCATATGCTACACATCCTTTCACGGGTGGCTACCATAGTGTTTCCCCAAAACCATAGAACACCACTATATATATAGTTTTCAAACCTGGCTACTTACTTTCCGGCGATTCACCTGTGCCGAGTACGTGAACTCATTGGCCAACAAATTTATCACGGCCGTAATCTTATCATGCTCTCCCGCCGCCGCTAGCTGCTTCACGATTCCTTCAATCTGCACAATCATCAAACATTCATTCACCCAAAATCAAACCACCAAAAACCTTAGAACGATGATCAACTCAAAAATTGAGACACAAAAGAGATAGAAAATTCTAGTGAGTGCAAAAAGAGTACTTCAAGAGCAGCATTCTTCCGCTTCTCGTACAGTTTGTCGGAGAACGGCGGGAGGAATCACAGAGAGCGCGTCGGCCATAGAATAAAAAACCCTAGAATCGTTTCAATCGATTGAAAATAGAAATCAAAGTTGTCGTCGTTTTCTGATCTTCTCTTGCTGTAATCGGAACATCTCTAACGAACACATATAGATTGTATCGCTAGAGACAGAGTTCGAGATTTGGCTTGAGAATCAACAACAGATCTGAAATAGAATTGGCAAGTGAATGGAATGAACTTACAAATTTTCCCGGAAAATTTCCTTCTAATTTTGTTTCCGAGAAAATTTCGTTGCTCGCACTCGCCGTGGCTGTGTTTTTAGCGGTTAAACGTCTCGGCCAGCGTGCGTTTTTAATGTTTGGAGCTAGAGACAGACACACAGAAATTGCTGAGAGTTGTGGGGGTCTATTTATACAGCAGGTCTCAAGGCACACCGCTTAATTAAGAGCGCTGTTAGCCAAGTTTGGCAAGTTAAATATAATTTAAGAAATCAGTTACAAAAAAAAAAAAAAAAGATAATACTATTTACAAATAAAAAATATTAAAAAAACATTTTATATATTTTTATAATATAAATCAATTGACAACGTCACAGCCAGCCATCATACACTTCTCTTGGGGCAAAAAAAAAATTTGCCTCCTTCAGGGCAAATAACTTTTCGATAGTAATGGTCAGTCTATAGCGGCCACCATAGGTCCCATTTTAATAATCTGAATTGTTCAATATGTAGAATTCGTCGATTAATATACGCCTGTAAAAAATTACGCTGATCGGATATCGTTAACTATATGATCAAATCAATTTTGTATAAACAAAACGGATGATGTGATAGTTAACTCTTGAACAAAACTAATCCGATCATATAGTTATCGATATCCAATCAATATGATTTTTTACAGCCATATAATACTCGACGAGTTGTATATATTGAACGGTTCAGATTATTAAAATGGGACCCATGATAGCCCCCATGGACCGACCATCACTATCCAAAAGTTATTTGCCCCGAAGGAGACAATTATTTCTATGAAGACATGCTACGCAACTGCAGGAGAGCCGTACAACCAATTAATTTTCTTCCACTATACACTTTATTTATACAATTTTTTATTACACATTTTTTCGTAAAAAGACAAAAAGTTAACTAAAACATCCATATTTTTTTCTTCAACGTTTTAGTTCAAAAAGTACACTTATTTAGGACACCCCAAACAACCCCTTATTAAAATTTTTTGGATCACCTATATCTTTGGATCCTAACCCTAAACCTTAAATTTTAATAATATTTTTTTCGACACCCCACTTGTTATCAAATCTATCTATATTCATAATATTTTCATAATCAAACATACACCTACCTAATTTTTCATACCTCTCCTTCCTTGACCGTCGGTCTACTGTATTCATCTTCTCCACACCGATTGAATCCATTTTGCTGCTGAAGTGCTTGGGACATTACTTTACCCTCTTTTTCTTTTCTTTTTTTCCTTACAAGTGCTTCAACACTTTTGAATCAAGTGCTGCTGCAATTTTTCAGAAATACAACACTTTTGAATCATAACTACACAAAGGTACAATTTACTTCTTTTTTCTTACAAGTGCTGTAAACTTTTGCATCTACCATCAAAGGTATAATTTACTTCTCTTTTCACTTCAATTAATCATAACCACACAAACAAAAAACCATTTACCAACCAAAACCACAACCACACAAAACTCTAATTGTGAGAGAATATTATAATGTAATTGATGGCCTGATTCCACATAAAATTCAATTTTTTTTTAGAATAGAGGTCTGAATATTATAATCTAATGGATGGCTTGAATATTATAATGTAATAGAAGTCTACATACTAACTAGAAATAAAATTTTAAAAAAATAAAATATTAGAACCCTTTGTCTTTTAGAAAATATGTTTGGCTGATCCTTTGTCTTGGAGTATTGGGTATTTTGATTGTGTTTTGTTTGTGCATAAAGAAAACAAAATTTGTTTGGTTGATCCTTTGTATTGGAGTGTTGGGGACAGCTTGCTTTTTAAGTGTGAAGTTTTATGTACAGATCGCACATATAGTATAAAATTGTCCTTTTACATTGTCGCAAGGCATTGCCATTGCCATTGGTTTTGTCCCTTTTATGTCTGTACTGTACATATAGTATAAAACTTATATCTGAATTTTCTGCACACCAAAAAAAAAAAAAAAAGGGAAAGAGGAGGCAAACAAGGCAGCAACCAGCCAGATTATTTAATTCACATTTTTAGCTTCTTTTCCATGTATTTTCATACATCAACTTATAGCCACATAATCATACAACACTTGTACTAGTTGTCTTCTACATGAACTAACTCTAATTAGCACAATACACATCATAAACCTAACAAGAGGTAGGTGGGCTGTTTGAAAATAGTGCTAATTTTAGCACATTATATCAACTTGGAGATGCATGTGATTATATTGCAACTATAGGCTTTGGGCCAATGTTGAATTTTCTTGAAGTATTTAAAATCAATCCGAAATGTCCTAAGAAGCAAAACACACAGCTTTTGCTGTGTACTCAGCCTTTTTTGTTTTTAATGCCAAATTCCATTGTTTAGGCTCTCAAATTTTTTGCATTTTTTTGGAAAGTTTTGTTTTTGTCTATAATTTTATTTAGGATTTTTTTTTTTTTTTTTTTTTTTTTATGGCCTGGCTCTTGGCATGCTTCTAATGCATTACAATTCTCAAATTTTGGTCCAACTCAAATATCTTATTTTTAGTAGTTTCTTTTTATCATTTATTCATTTTGTGTTTGGTAAGAAACTATCTTAGTTTGTTGTTTCCTATTTGAATTGGTCACGACACACCTATTTAAAATAGGCTTCAATGGCTTATAAGTTATATTTATAATGTCCCTAGATGACATGCATTTTCGATACATAGGAAGGACTAACTATATTATTAAGGGTAATTGAGATTGGATAAATTTGCTTACATTGTCATTGACTAACATCTAATTGTACTTGGTGGGTGGAAACTGCTCGAGATCGCCCAACAGCGTCTAGGAGACATAATGTTGTACTTTCTCAAAAAGTGGCTAAGAGACCTCGACGCACTCGTAAGACTAAAGATCAAGGTAGTGGAGTTAATGAACATAACATGAATGACATAGGTGTTGCTCTAGCAAAAACGGTTGAGGTTGAAAACGATGAAGGCAATCAATTGAATGTGAGTGACATGGGTGATGAACCAATAGATATGGGTTATGAACCAACAGACATGGGTGACTATGAAGACCAACCAGCAGATACAACTAAAAAAGTTAATGAAGATCTTACTGGATCTTTTCTTGGAGGGCCATATGACCCTTTAATTTTGAAGAGTTTTCATTGTCACGTAACAGCCAAAATTTGGCATAATGATGTAAGTCATAGTCTTACATTAATTTAATGTTTTAAATTTTGTTTCAACTTTACTAATTCTTTTTTTTTTTCTTCTTGTTTTTATTCTATGTTGCAGGAACGTGGAATATGTAAATGCTTAAATCATGGTTTTAAAGTTAGTGAATGGTCATTTAACTTGGAAGAGAATGAAACGATCCAAATTTCATGGTTTAATTATGGATTCGGGGTTGATTTCTTTAGTGAGTTGCTCATATAAATTTGTAAACAAAGTTATAGTTTCGGCCTTTGTAGAAAGATGGTAGCCAGAGACAAACACGTTTCATCTACCATTTGGTGAGATGTCACCAACCTTAAATGATGTTAGTGTAATTTTAGGGATTCCAGTGATTGGTAAATTAGTCTCTTGCAAGAATTTATCAAATATTGACGGTGCAAATCTGCTAGTTGAGGCTTTGGAAGTAACAATAGATGAGGCAAATGTAGCATTGAAGGTAGCACGGGGCCAGTCTATCAAGGTAGAATGGTTGAGACAACGGTCAAGGTTGTTCGGCGTCTGCATAATGATAATATCATTGAGTGTCTGAGCTAGGGCATGTTTGTTATATTTGTTAGGTTGTACCTTATTTGCAGACAAGACAAACACACGTGTTAGGTAGTGTATTTGTCTTTTCTTATGGATTTGCGATGGGTTTAGCTTCTTATGCTTGGG